>OVBA01005640.1:0-19349 GCA_900406435.1 Lepidium aucheri
GAGAGAGAGAGAGAGAGAGAGAGAGGGAGAGTGAGAGAGAGATTGGTCGGAAAAGAGAACGTAGCATAATGGATTATATAGATTTATTTTTGTTACTAATTTTAAAATTTTTGGTAGTATCTCAAATTAAGTGAGGAACCTGATTTCTTCATCCATATGGGAGACACCCACACCAACAAAAAGAGCAAGCAGATTGAGGACAAGAAGGTGCTCAGTGTCTTCGAGACAGTTAAGCATAAGTCAAGAAGGTGCAAGTTGTTCTACTTAACTAATTCGGGATGAGATCAACCCGCTCGTCATCGAGGTACCACATTTATTTTTAAGATATATTTTAAATATATTGTTTAATTCACATCTATATTTTGTAGTCGGCTCCTCATACTAAAGATCGTCTATTCGGCCTCAGAAGCCTTGTAACGCCCGATGGCATGCGTACTCGCCCTCCTCGAAGCCAATTATCTAAGAGCACGGGAGGAGCTTGTTGAGTTGCGGAAGACACAGGAAATAGCAGATCAAGTCCGGGAGATGCGCAACTTTCAGAAAACGCAAATGGACAAAATGGCGAAATTCTGAGACTTCTTTCAGAGCTTCTCATCTGTCGAGAACTCATCATCACAACGGCCTCTGAATATTTAGACTTAGTTTTTACAAGCCATTAAATTTGTATTAAATCTTTTTTTAATTATAGTACATTTTTGTTTAAAATTTACCATCATTTATATTTATTTTAAATATTTCAAAATTTAAATTTGGAAAATATATAAAAAATAGTCAGAAACGGTCGGAAATTTCTGACCTGTTTTGATCAGAGTATTCTGACCGGTTTTGAATAGCATTTTCCGACAAGCTTTGATCGGATTTTTCTAACAATTTTTGACAAGATTTTGCGACTGTACTCACTGGTGGTCTTTCCAACTGTTGCTGGCCAGTCTGTTCCGACTGTTTCTAACCGACATTTTCCTACCGTAACTAACAATTCTTACGGTGATCGGAAATTTTGGATTGTTATTGACTAGTTTTCGTTTTCAGACCATCTTAAACTGACCACTCTGGTTTTGTCAAAAACATTTTTTGACCGTTATTGACAGGACTTACGGTCAGTTCCCGGCCTCCATTCTTGTAGTGCAAATCCAAAATTCTAAAGTACATAATGCATATTAGATATTAATCAATATAAATTTAAATTAACATTATTAAAATTAGTAGCTTATTATTATTTTACTTTGAATCTAACATATTAAAAACTATGTTTTAACTTATTTTTGAACTTTTTTTTTGTTAACATTGGACCACAACTGGTCAGCACAATAGCCAAGTTTCTATATAATATAAGCAGTGAGACTCAATCTCTGAGTATGTGATGGTGCGTGCTTTCAATGGACTTATCAACTGTCAATAGACTTAGGTCACTTCACTATTTTATTTCTGGATTTTAAAATATTATATTTTATATACTTTTTGATGAAATTTTAATAACTCAATCTAATAAAAAAACTAAAAACGATTATATTCGGATTCATTTTAGTCAACTTATTTACGATCCAATTATTCTATAAAAGAATAAGCATGGGCGATAATATTGGCGATAAGGAAACTAGGGTTTTGATTAACAGATGTGTTGATGGCTAACATCGGAGCAAAAGAGAGGCCCCCAGAACCACCTGATAAACCGTCGTGGGTTGGGAAGGTGATGGGATCGAGTTTGGGTCGTACGCCGATTATTGAGTTTTTATTGATGTGAGGTTTAATGACTCACATATGGGGGTTTCGTATCGTGATGGTGGCGAGGGTGAACCTATGATTACAGTGGATAGGGAAATCATTGATGCATGTATGGTCTATGGAAGAATTCCATGATCGTGAATTATTCTTGTTGCATCCATGAACAGGAAGCTGTGAGAATTGTGGAAACCTAAGGGTGCTATGCACGTTATTGATTTACTGAGATATTCTTATCTAGAGGAATATTTGGCGGTGTTTTCTGGAGGACCGAGGAAGATGTTTGGGAGCTACCTTCTAGTTCAAGCATGGTCGGCAGATTTCTAGTGGATGATATCGAGACTACTCCTATGTAGATTCGCATATTATAGATTCCACTTTATCTATATCATAGGCACGTTCTATTTAACATTGCAAGTATGTTAGGAGTTCAAGTTAGGGTAGATAGTAAGACGCTACAGTTTGATAGAGCTCGCTTTACGAGAGTTTGTGTTGAAGTGAATTTGAAGAAACCACTGAAAGGCAATGTTTCTATTAATCGTGATCAATTCTTTGCGGAATATGAGGGTTTACCCAATATTTTTCCACGTTGTGGTATCTACGGACATAACACTCACACATGTTCTAAGTTGCGAATGGAGAATATTGTGGTCGTTGTTAACCCTTCAACAGCCTTCAAGCGAGTAGTGCTCCTCTTGCTAATGTCTCTAATGCTAATCAATCGGATTCACATACATATGGTGGAGGTTTTACTCTTGTCCGTAGATCTGGTCGTCGATACCCTGCAGATTAGTCTAAGAGTGTTGTGCAAGCTAATAAAGGTGTTAGCAAGAACACGAGAGTTTTGTCAGATATCTCGGGGAGGAGTAATGAAGCAAACGTTAAACTTTCAAATAGTTTTAATAGTTTAAAAATTGGCTTAATGGAAGTTGCTGATGATAATCCTTCGAACATCAAAGTTGACGTTGGTAAGGAGAATACTCCAGCTGGTTCTTTGCGAATGATTTATCACGTGTGGTTAATAAGGAGTGTGTGGTGAGAAAGGAGGCTTCATCTTCCTTAGGGGATCAAAAGATTATGAATTTCCAGAGTATTGCTGGTAATGTGAAGCAGTTGAGTGGTGGCAAGGTTAAAGGGAAGAAGCTTCAGACAGGACCATAGAAGGGTCTGACTTTTGGTATTACAAAAGGCGAACTTGATCTTCAGTCTTCAGGAAAGTGGATGAGGATGGATTCGGACTCAATGAGCCATTTAGGCTGCGTTTTTTTTGTTACGGGTCTTGTTGCAAACCCGAATTTATCGCAAGGATTTGGACCAGTTCTGAGTCAGGATTCAATGATCATGGATGGCTATAAGGATGTGGTGTCTACGAGTATGGTTTCATCGGATTTGGCTTTGCCGGCTCTTCCCGATATAACTAATACTGGTAACCCAATTATATATGATACTTCTGCTAATGGTATTACAGACAAGTCATGTGTTTCTATGTCAATTAAGGTACAATCGGAGGAGGGTGACTTGATGAAGGCATAATGTTGTTCCCCGAGAATCTCTCGGCACTTACTTTATATTCTGATGTTGAATTTTATTTTTAGGAGTTGCTAGGGGGCAAATAAACCCGATTTTCGACGTTCGGTTCAATATCCTTTGAAGAAGTTTCATGTGAATTTGCTTGCTTTATTTGAGACGCATGTAGAAGGTGATAGGGCTCGAGTTATCTATCACGGGCTTGTGTTTGATCATTCGTTTAGAGTGGATGCTATTGGTCAAAGCGGTGGCTTATGGTTGTTATGGAGAACTAGTATCAGCTCTGTTACAATTGTAGAATCATCGAACAAATTTTTACATGCGCGGATTGTTGCTGGTCTAGATTTTCTGAATGTGATTGCCATTTATGGAGCTCCTTCAACAAGTCATTGCAGTGGTTTATGGGATGATCTGAAGCGTGTTATTACCCCTCTCACGGATCCTATCATAGTTGGTGGGGACTTTAATATTATTCTTTGGGTTGATGAGTGTTCTGGTGGGAATGGGAGTCTTTCTTCAGACTCACTTGAGTGAGACATTGTTGATTGATTTGGGGTATCGTGGAAGTCAATTCACATGCATAAGAGGCTGTAATGAGAGCACCTTTGTGGTGAAACGTTTGGATAGGGTGCTTTGTTACCCACATGCTCGCATTAAATGGCAAGAGGCGTCGGTTAAACACCTTTCTTGTCTTCTGACCATGCTCCCTTATGTACACAGCCCTCTCCGGTAGTTGCATGTGATCATTGTCGAAGACCCTTTAGATTTGAAGCTGCTTGGTTGCTACATGATGGGTTTCATGATTTATTAGCCACGTCGTGGAACTCAAGTTTGAGTACAACGGTGGCACTAAAAAACTTCAACGGAGTCTTAAGGTTTTGAAAAAAGACATTTTTGGCCATATACAATGAAGGAAGGATTCATTGTTGCATGAACTATCAATCTTACAGGCTCGTCTGGACTCGTGACTTGGAATGAGTGGAGCAGTTGACGAAGGAATTTGATTTGATCTTTGAGCAAGAAGAGACACTTTGGTTCCAGAAACCCATAGAGAAATGGGTTACTTTACGGGAACAGAACACAAGGTCTTTTCACACGTCTACAATTATTTGTCGTCGTCGTAATAGAATTGATGCCTTGAAATGAGATGATGGCTCTTGGTGTCATGATTTGGCTGAGCTAGAGCCCCTATCTCGATCCTTCTACACTCAATTTAAGGCCCATGTAGTTTTCAGCCTGGGTTTTATCAAAGTTCATATGACATTGTGGGGGAATCAGTTTCTCGTCTTGTCATTAATTTCTTCACTATCTGGCAGCTTCCAGATGGGCTTAATGATGTGTTTTTTTTGCTAATTTGGAAAGTCTTGAAACCAAAACTATTACCCAATTCAGGCCGATAAGTCTTTGTGAGGTTATGTTTGAAGCTATCACGAAAAACTTGGTGAGTTGCCTTAAACCTTTTATGTAATAACTGGTAGGACTAGCACAAGCTAGTTTTATACCAGGACTTTTGAGTTTGTATAACATTGTCATAGTCCAAGAGGCGGTTCACTCTATGCATAGGAAGAAGAGTCGTAAGGGGTGGATGTTGTTAAAATTGGATATTGAAAAGGCGTATGACAGTATCCAATGGGATTTCCTCGAGGACTCGCCGCATGCTGCTAATTTTAGTGATTTGTGGGTTAATTGGATCATGAGTTGTGTGAATGGCCCGACGATGAGTCTGCTTTGGAACGGAGAGAAGAGAGAGGATTTTAAGCCCCTGTGTGGGCTTCGAAAAGGTGATCCCTTTCCACATATCTTTTTGTGCTCTGCATGGAAAGACTTTGCCATTGGATTGATCGTTCCGTCTCTGATAAAGTCTGGAGACCTATCATCCTTTCCTGTGGTGGCCCTTCTTTATCACACGTCTGCTTTGCAGATAATCTGATCTTCTTTGCAGAAGCCTCTATTAGTCAAATCCAAGTGGTACGAGATGAGTTGCAGCAATTTTGTGATGCTTTGTGTCAAAAGATCAGCTTGGAAAAATTGAACATCTTTTTTTCTCTGAGAATGTCAGTCGCCAATTATCAGAAGCAAACAGTCATGAGAGTGGTAGTAGTGTTACTCATGAAATTGGGAAGTATCTTGGGATGCAAATTTTACAAGTGGAAATTAATAAAGATACGTTTGGTGAAGTGTTGGAGAGGCTTTCGTCTAAACTTGCTGGATGGAAGAGTAAATGCTTGAGTTTTGTTGGTCGTGTTACACTAACCCGGTCGGTTCTCACATTAGTAGCGATCCATATGATGAGTGTGATATCTCTTCCTCTTTCAACTTTAAAGCAGCTGGATAAGGTATCTTGAAACTTTAGTTGGGGAGATACGGTTGAACAAAGGCGATTAAATCTTTTATCATGGAAGATCCTGTGTCATCCTCGAAGGGATGGTGGGCTTGGTATTCGACGAGCAAAAGAAGTCAATCAAGCTTTAGTGACTAAGTTAGGATGGAGGTTGTTAAATGATCATTCGAGTATGTGGGCTCGAGTTTTGAGGTCTAAATACAAGGTTCATGATCTGTCGGTCATTACTTGGCTGTCAAGGAACTTTTGTTGCTCCTCCACGTGGAAGAGCATTTCTCGTGAGACTGTTGATATGATTTCACCATAAGTTTTCTGGGTCACTGGAGACAAACGAACAGCTTGCTTTTGGGCTGATAAGTGGTTAGGGAATTCTCGTCTAATCAAAGTTTATTCGGTATCAATTTCGGACTCATCTTTACAGCTTAAAGTTGCAGATTTTTGGTCTAGTGGAGAAGGCTGGGATTTCGATCACCTTAGGAACCTATTATCCAATTTGTCTTTGCTAGAACTTAGAGCGGTTGTTGATGATATGTTTTCCGGTTTACCAGATCGTTTGAGTAGGAGTGAACCTTCTGATGGTAGATTCTTGGTGTCCACAGCCTATTCCATGTTGACCCGTAAATTGGCTCCATTAAAGAACAAGAGTCGGTTTTATAAGTGTCTCTGGAATACTATTTCCCAAGAACAAGTTCTTAACTTCCTATGGCTTGTGTCACATCATGCGATCATGAAAAATGATGAACGAGTGCAGAGACACTGGAGTCTTTCGAGTGTGTGTTATGTTTGCAATGGTGGCATCAAATCTATTTGCCATCGAATCTATTTGCATGATTGCTCGTCAATTGCTGGAATTTGGACCCGAATCTGACTTGTCCGACGTCGCCATTCTATGACCAAATGATACTGGTGTGGCTCTATGATAACTTGTGTGATTCGTTCTTTGTAGGAGATAGTCCATGGTCTACTCTATTTGCTATGACTGTTTGGTGGGCTTGGAAGTATAGATGTTGTTATGTGTTCAGCTCTATTGGGAAGTTTCCCAATCGGGTGCGTTTTGTTCGTTAGCTGGGAAGAGATGTTTATAATGCCCACTTGCAAGTGAAAGTGCGTAGAGACTCTTCTAGTCGAGCCGATAGACTAGTCATGTGGTCTAAACCGGCTCTCGATTGGTTGAAAACCAATACTGATGGTGCGGTTGGTGGTAGTTCTGGTGTGCAATTGCAGGGGGTGTGTTGCGTGATTCAAATGGTGACTGGTGTGGAGGTTTTACAGTGAACCTAGATAAGTGTTCCGTACCACTAGCAGAGTTCTGGGGGGAGGGGGGTTTATTATGGTCTTTATATAGCGTGGTAGAGCTACTCGAGCTGATCATGAGATCGATTCGAAGCTAGTGGTGGATTTCTTATTGACAGAGATTCATATTCGCATCCTCTGCCATTTCTAGTACATCTGTGATATGTATTAATATCTAAGGACTAAGTAGTCTGTATTTCTCATATCTTCAAGGAAGGAAACCATCTTGCGGATAAGTTGGCTAACCTTGCTTTTTCTTTACCTTTAGGTTTCCATTCGTTCTTGTCCCCACCTGAAAAGGTGATATTTTTGTTGTATGTGGATGTTAGTGGCTGTGCGATTGTTCATAGAGGCCATGGTTGTTTTTAGTTTTGAATAAATGGGGAGGCATTGCCTCCCTTTTCATGATAAAAAAATATATTTATGATCCAAACAACCTAATCATAATCCAGAACTAAAAAAACATGATACATTTAAACTAAATTTATCAAATACTTTATGGCCTAAATATCCTAAATCCAATCTAAAACCTAAAAAACCGGACGTAGAACCTAGGCTACCCCTAACCTCTGATGGATAATATTGAATTTTTTGTGTGTGAAATTTTATCAGTCTCAAAGTTTAACCTTTAAGGTGGCATTGAGAGATGTCTGTGTTCCAAAATTTGAAGAGGGATAGAGGCTTAAGGACTTAAACACCTTTTACACGGTTTTAAACCTCAGGCTTGTGTGGCTATTTATAACAAACAGTGGCTCGTGGTGGATGGTCTGGATGAGAGCCCATAGGCTTAAATATCAAAATTTTTGGACATCGGTACCAAAGCAAAATTCTTCTTGGGTGTGGCGTTTCATGCTTGAGGTGCGACCTAATGCTAAGAAACTGATCTAAATGTAAAGTGGGTAATGGTAATGTGGCATCTTATTGATTTGATAATTGGTCTAAGCTAGGTCCTCTCTTTGGCCTCATTGCTGCTCTGGGTCCAATGCATATGGACATTGCGGTAATGTCACTGTGACACAAGGAACTACAAATAGAAATTGGATTCTCCCTCTACTTAGAACCAGATCCTCTGCCATGACAGCTCCCTGCTATACTCTCATGGAAACAACTCCTCCTTCAGTACAGTTACGCGACGATTACATTCCTTTGGGTCCTGAAGGTTCTCGGAAAAGCAACTTTAACACTCAAGCTACATGGTAGGCTCTTCGTTTAAAACAACCGACTATGCCTTGGTATTGAGCATATGGTTCAAGAGAGGGATCTCTAAGCATAACTTCTTGATGTGGGTGGCAAACTATGATCGCTTACGTCTTAAAACCAGACTCCACCAGTGGGGTATTTGTCCCAACTCCGGATGCACTCTCTACTCTTTGCTGCCAGAAACAAGAGACCACTTTGTTTTTCATTGTGATTTCTCCCAATAGGTCTTGAGCTACAGTCTCCTTAGACTCCGTATGCCGTAAATGTTGTTCTATTTGTGGCAAGTTTTCATCTCCTAGCTCAGCGAGAAACCTTTTGGACTCTCGACAACACTCAAGAAGATTGCTGCTCACGCCACTATCTACTCTATCTGGCTTGAAAGGAATATTCGTGTCCATGGATGTCCACCATAAACGGCTAGGAAAGTCTTCACACGTCTGGATCACACTATCAAGGACGTGCTCTTGTCTATGAGATTCTATAAACAAGGACGAGGTCTTCTTGGACAATGGCTTGCTTACTCATAAGCATTTTCTTACACATTGGTATATTGCATCATATCTGTAATAGGTTTGCTTATCTTTTTACTTTTTTTTCAGATATTTTGAACTCTTTAAATGTAATCCCAAGTTCTTTTAAATATAATAAACCTTATAATAATAAAAAAGTTCATATGAGGTTCTACCGCAAAGCAAAGGAAACAACACTTCGTCAAGTCGGATATAGTATGTAAACCAAAGATTGAGGGGGGGGTTTGGGCATACGGAAAGCAAAGGATATGAATATGGCAATGATTTCTAAAGTAGGATGGCGATTACTACATGATCATTCAAGTTTATGGGCTGGTATTCTCCGTAGCAAGTATCATATCAATGCAAATTTGGATTTTTCTTGGCTTCATCGCTCGGGACAAGGTTAAATAATTTAGAAGAGTATTGTGCTCGGATTAGAGAAAGTTGTGCTACAAGGAATAAGATGGATTATTGGTTCTGGCTCTAATATTCTTTTTTGGACAGATAAATGGTTACCAGATACACCTCTAGTATCACAAGTTACGCGATCATTACTGGAACCGTCTAGGTTCTTGACCGTGAAAGATTTATGGCTAAGCCAAGCTGGTTGGCGATTTGATCTAATAAGGCCATATGTATCTGAGAACATTATTCTACAACTACGAGCTTTGGTTGTGGATGAGGTTACAGGTGCAATGGATAGAATATCTTGGATAGGAACCCAGAGTGGAGCTTTTAAGGTTTTCTCATCTTATCGTTTGATTACATGAGATTCTACTCCAAGACCAGATTTGTCGGTATTCTTTACTCGAATATGGTAAGTAAAGGTACCGGAGCAGATAAGAGTTTTCTTGTGGCTGGTGTATCATCAAGCAATCATGACGAACCTTGAAAGAAGACGTCGACACATTGCTGACTCGGCTTTATGCCCGAATTGCCGAGCTGCAGGAGAATCTTTACTTCATTTAATTAGAGATTTCCCAGCAATGAAAGGATTATGGGATCGACTTGTTCCTAACCGGGAGAGAAGGAATTTCTTTATAGCACCATTCAAGTCTTGGTTATTCACTAACCTTGGTATTGATACTTTTTACGAATTCAGCCCATGGTCGATTACCTTTGCAACTTCACTTTGGTGGGCTTGGCGTTGGAGATGTTGTAACGTTTTCAATTCAGATTGGAAATGTCGGGATCGTACGCAATTCATTAAGGATAAGAGTGCTGAATTTTGGCTAGCACATACGAAATCGATAATCACATACCGGTCAAAACCAAATCGGGTTGAATGAAGGATCGCATGGACTCATCCAAAGGAAGGTTAAGTTAAATTAAACACAGATGGAGCCTCAAGAGGGAATCCAGGTTTTGAAGTGGCTGGTGGTGTTCTTTGAAGTGAATTGGGAGATTGGATTTGTGGTTTTGCATTAAATATTGGTTCTTGTTCTGCACTGCTTGCGGAACTTTGGGGCTTATACTATGAACTGTTTATTGCATTGGAAAGGCGGGCGAGTCAAGTGGTGGTGGAAATAGACTCACAAATAGTTGTCAACGATACTCACCCCCTCTCTTTCCTAGTACAATTCTGCTATGGCTTTCTAAAAAAGGACTAGAGAGTCCAGATTTTTCATATGCATATGGAGGGAAATTGTCTTGCGGATGGGCTTGCTAATTATGCCTTTGACTTACCGATATGTTATCATTTTTTTTATTCCATTCCATTTTCTTTAGTTTCTTTACTTGATGCCGATAAGAATAGTGAGACAATCTTGAGGAGAACTTGTATTTCTTAGTTATGTTTCTTTAAGTTGATATAATAAAGTTGGGGAGGTTTTTCTCCCCTTTTTTGACTAAAAAAAGGCAAGCGAACGGCCTTTGCTTGTAGTTTGCTTGTAGTACAAAAAGGATGTCTAAACCAAAAAGAAATATATGCCTAACACACTAACAATGCAAACCACTTCTTAAATTAAATCAATGCGCAGTACATAGGTTTTGGTTTAAAACTATTGAATTTTATGGAGAAGGTTATGTTTGTCATTTATCATCAGAGGTTATATACACAGTCACATATCTATACATTTGGAAACAAGAATATACAACATTAATTATACATAATCATAAGCCTTCAAGATGGACGTGAGTAAGTCCAATCTTGACTGACAAGCAAATTTGCGGACAAAGTGATAGTCAAGGGCAATGTGCTTCATACAAAAGTGGAAGACGGGATTGGGAACAAGATACATAGCTCCAATATTGTCACAATAAATCACTAGTTTGAAGGAACTTTGTATACCAATTTCAGAGAGTAACAATGATATCCAACAGGGCTGTCTTCACTACTGGGCTGAATGTGTCTTGATAATCCACACACCAGGTTGTTGATTGTACCCTTTCGCTACTAGTATAGCCTTGTACTGCTCGATAGTGCCATCTGGCTTTCTTTTTATAATAAAGATCCATCCGCAACCAGCAACATTAGAACTCTTACCTCGATGGACAAGGGCAACAAATTTTTCAACAATATTTAGGGGCATATTTGTTTGGTTCAACATGGGCATATATTTTTTCAATTCACATATAATAGAGACATATACATTAATGTCAATAAATATGAACAAGTATTTAGATTATCATTTGATTTAAAGAAGTTGCGATATACCTTAATAGTTCATTTACAATATAAAAGAACTCCTAATAGTTGAATGTGTCAATTTGAGAGACTTTCTTACTTGTTCGAGTATATCACACAAAAAAAAACTAAATGATTGACTATTTTTTTTTGTAGAAACAAAGTCAAGGATTTAAAAATTTGGTTAATTATTTGGTGCAGCAATATATATTTTATAGCTAATATTTTGCGGGAGATTTGCAAAAATAACCTAAATTTTGATTTCAAATACAAAACTAACCTCTTTTGAATTATATTTCAAAACTAATCCATCAAGGTAATGAATTTATTATTTTGTCCTATATGACCAAACAACTCAATATCAACTCGACCATAGTTTTACAAACCTCCCATATTTTGCATGGTAGTTTGTTTCTTAACTTGTTTTTGTTACATGATGATACAGATTACCCTTTCGATTGTTTATATATCTTTGTTGAATTGGGACAATTTTTCGTTACTCGCTTATAATATATGTTTATGTTGGCACCACTCTGAACCAAGCTCAAAATAATCTTGCAGAAGCTTATGAATATTGGTTGCATCTGGTAAAGTGTTTTACGATTATAAACATAAACTAAGAAATCGTTTATGATGGTAAAATTGTAGTTTACGATTGGGGATAACATTGGTTTTACCATTGGGGAATATCTAGCAAAATATTTTGGTCTATTGTTTTATCCGAGTATAAATATAAACTAAGAAATTGCGTATGACGCAATAGAGATTCTGTAAGAGAAATGCTTTCAGTTTGCTTGAGATTACCATTTTGAGTAATATCCTGAAGCTCGTATGCAATATGGCCTGAGAATTGTCTCGCATCTGAAAGGTTAGTACGGTCCCAGTTATGTTTGATAAAACGAGAAAATAGTGTTTAATTAACATGCATTTATGCATATGATTGTGACGTATCATCTATAGTCTATATAACAATAAACAAAGCAAATTATAAGTTTCAATTTTTCATGTATATGACAACATGTGAAGTGAAAATACAAATGACAAACAGTAAAATACAACACAAGTGGTAACAAACAAACCAGGAAAATTCTAACACAACACAATAATCAAACACAATCAATCATTCACACTGAAGTATAATATTTTCTCAAATGCACCACTACCAGTTTTCTCAAATAAGTCTTTTTTTTGGCAGGGTTTGGACTATACTTCTGGTATCTTCGAATTATAGATAAGACTATCTGAAATCAGATTTCTTCTCAAGCATATAAGGCACCTCATAGACTAGAGGGAATTTTAAGTAGATGGTTTGAAATTAGGCAAACATAATCTCTTTATTCTTTGCTAAGCATGAAAAAATTCCAGAGATTGATATAGATAATATATTTCTGGAAATCAAAATTTTTGAATAAATCTTAAGAAAACATTTACAGAAAACCACAAAAATATTTATTTTTTAAAAATTTTGAAGAGATTCAAGGATTGTTATCCAAATATATGTGGCTATATTTATAGATAGGTGAAAGAATTTTTTCTATGTTAGAGTTGATGAAATCTTACTTGTGTGGCTATATTTATCAATAGAATAAGACATGTTTAAAATTCTTGATTATGCAAGTTTGATGAATAATTTTGCAAAGAAAAATACAAGAGTTATTTTTCGAAATTATAGTTGTTAACTAGTTTATGATACTATTGTTTTTTCTTCCCAAAAAAATATTTAGCTTTTGATTTTTCTATTTTTTTTATCGTTGCTTCAATATTTTGAATGGGCCACACAAAATTCAAGTACGGTTCTGCTAATAGAAAATTTCTGGAAATCTAGCAAAGATCTTTTAGATAATTTCGAATCTAAACATAAATGTAATATTTCTTATTTTTGATCGGTTGTAGCCTCCTCTATGCATTATAAATAGAGTTGGAAGTCCTTCGAAAGAAAGATCAAATTTTTGGTATTCAAGTTTAAGCAATAAAATAACTCGACATTCACTCATACTTTGGAAACCTCCTTATCTTTTGACTTGATCAGAAACCACACCCATCTTTCCTCTGAAAACCCGAACTTGATTTAGAACGATTGTATTAAATCATGCTCGAACATCATTGGTTAATCATTTTGCATGGGCCAGGTAAAATTCAGGTACGATTTTGCTAAGATCGATACGCAACGATAACAGACTGAATAAGTTGACAAAAAGACCCTCACTTTTAATGGGCCATGTGATATATCCTAGTTCATACTGGCGATATGACGGTCTTGGTGAACCAAACGAAGTCCACGGATCCCACCAAAAGTAAGTGTCCTCTCTGTTTCCAATCCAGATTGGAAGGAATGAAAAGGATCTACTCCTTAATTTGAGTAATTTTCTAAACATCCATGATACAGCTTGGCTTTACTCATTCAGCACCTAGAAACAAGATGTTGATAAGTAATTTTTCCTCATCCAAGCGACCCGAATGGAACATGCCTTGAAGAAAAGCATCCAAATTAACTTTGAGCAAAATGTTACGTTCTATGACTCCCAAGAATGAATATGCAGTCTGGAAGTATTTGAATCTTCCCAAATAAGTTGAGGAACATATCTTGTGAAGTTGTTTTCGATAAAAAGCTATGTGGAGACAAGTGGCTGTGTGGAGAAAAGGGGTTGTCTGAAGACAAGTATCTAATACACATATCAAGCTAAAATGTCAAGTTGCCTTGTTGAAGAAAAGTCAAGATTGAGCTGGGCGAAGACTTGCTGACAAACGTGTTGATCAGGACAGGTAGCTGTCACCGGAAACCACATGTTGCTGTCAAGCAGAAAGGGAAACTTGACTAATCTTGTGAGTTTCCATTTCAGAGGGATTTGGGTGATTCTAAGGTTTTTTATACGCCTTATAGAATGTCTAGGAGGGTTGGCATGGCCGCCTAACAATCGAGAGATATTGGGAGAGCTTTTGTTTGAGGTTTAGGGAGAGAAAACTCTTGAGAGCCATTATTTAGGTTTGATTGTTGTTTCACTTTGTGTTAGGAGAATTATAACCAGCAGGCGTAAGACTTTTTAAGAAAAGTTTACATTAATAAAATGAGTTAAAGCGTTGGATCGGCGCTTTCTGATTAAAATTTGTTTCTCTTAGTCTCTATATTTTTTCAATTGGTACCAAAGCCGACCACCTAACCCAATTAGGTGAGATCCTACGGAAAGTATGGAGAACAGACGCCAGCTTGTGGTAGTCAGAGAACCATTGATGTTGGATCCAAACAACTATGGTCGTCATTGGAAAGAGCAGATGAAACAGATCATAAAAGGGATTGATGAAGAGGCTTGGGGACCGTTGAAGATGGATGGACACCACCAACTATGAAGAATGGAAAAGAAGATGTCCTTAAACCAAGGAAGAGATGGACAGCCGCAGAGAAGGCAGAGTCCAAATACAATTCCAAGCGCTATCAGCCATCTTTTCCACTCTGGTGCCGAATCAGTTTAGTCAAGTACAAGGATGTACAACTGCAAAGGAGTAATGGATATTCTGCACGTATTGTTTGAAGGAACCTCTAGTGTGAAGCGGACCAGAGTTGACATGCTGGCAACATGTTTTGAAGCTCTCACTATGGAAGAACATGAATCTATATAGACGTTCAGCAACAAACTCAGCTCTCTGTCTCATGAAGATTTGGTCCTAGGAAAGTACTACAAAGATAAGAAACTAGTGAAGAAATTTCTGTGCTGTCTTCCTACAAAATTCCATGGCCATCGATTTGCTCTCGAGGTAACACAAAATTCTGACAACATGAGTTTTGCTGAAGTAGTTGGTATGATGTAGGCATATGAAATTTAACTCAATAAAGGAATTGAACCTCATCATGGGAAAGGAATTTCCCTGTTGGCTGAAGTTAAAATCAAACATAGGTAGCTGATCTAGACAACCAAGTGGGATTGATCGTGAAAATTTACCTCAGGAAGTTTGAAAGAGGACAGAGAAGGGAAAATCATATATCCGTGAGATAGGTGTCTAAGAGGGAACAACAACAATCTCACAAACAGTGTCTGGAGTGTCAAGGATATGGCCATTTCCAAGCAGACTGACCAGCGATCAAAAGGAAGATGATAATAAAGTGCTTCGAGTGTCAAGGGTATGGTCATATTAAATCTGATTGTGTAGATATTTCAAAGCGAAAGGACAAGACATCATCAGTAAGTTGGAGTGAGAGTGACACAGAAAACAAAGATGGGAAAAATGATCTGGATGCGCATGTGGCACAATTCGGTCTGGTCGAGTTATCAGAAGAAGTAGATCATGTGGCTTGTAACATGGAGATAAAACAGACATCTATCATTCAGTATGATCAAGATGCTGAAACTGACCAGGACTTAGAGGAAGAGTAAAAATTGGGATTGTCTCTTGTCGATGAACTATGGATTGTTTGTCAACACCTTGTTGATCTGAAAGAGAAAAACTGCAAGCTGATCTCTGAGAACAAATTTATGTCGGAAAAAGTTCAGAAACTGGATACAGAGTTTGAGATTGAAATGGGCAAGAATACATAACTTGAAAGTCAACTTGCTGAACAACTCAAGAACATCAAGATGCTCACAAAAGGTACAAAATCTTGACATGATTCTACAATCCGGAAGCACACACAAAGCAAATTGGAGACTAGGATATCAAGAAGCTGAGAATACATATGATTGTGACGTATCATCTATAGTCTATATAACAATAAACAAAGCAAATCATCTATAGTCTATCATTCATAGGTGTTTGTCATGGACGTAGACTATTCGATTGAATTACTTTGACCAAAACATGGTTCAATTTTGTTGTTTTCCATGAATGTACCCACGCAGATAGACATGGACATTGGCCTATTTAAGTGTACATAGACATGGACCACCTAGCTTTCTCGTTGTCTTCCATCTGGTTTATGTGTCTTTTTGAATTTCGTGTATTTTGCTTTTCGAATTTGGTGTTTGTTTAATAGGTGTTTCTTAGGGACATAGACTATTATGTACATTAGCCTTGACATAGAAATGTATTCATTGAATGTTTGCTTTAAAATAGACATGGATCATTTTTTTAAAGAACATGTACAAATTTTGCTTTTTCAATAGACATGGATCAATTTCCAATTTAACTTTGTTATTTTCATTCAGCTTGTTTGAAATGGTCATGGTCGTATTCTTCTTTTAAATGGACATGGACTTCATGGCCATGACCATTTCATCCATTTTATCATTCATCATACTTTCAGTTCCGTGGCCCAATTTACTTTACAGTACACATGGACCATTTTTTTTAGACATGAACCAATTGTTTTGTGTTTGCTAATTTGATGTTTTTATTCAGGCTATTTGATATCGTTCCTTTGTCATGTGCTTCTTTTGTAAGTCTATGTCCCTGTCATCTTATGTGTTTTTTCTCTGTATGTTACTTGTTCACGCAAAGTGCAACAAAGCTTTTTACTCCTCCTTGAAATCTGTTTATCCACTTGCCTACCATGGTGCATATGTTGTGCATCTCTTCCGCAATGTCAACCACCGTTTCAAGTGTCCTGAACTAGCTACTATGGTTTCTAAAGCTGCTCGTTCATTTACTAAAGGGGACTACAACTACTGGATTCGTGAAATTGAACGTAGAAGTCCTGCCTGCCATCTTTACCTTCTTGACATTGGGTTCTCTTATTGGTCATTGTCTCACTTCGATTGTAATCGTTATAAAATTATGAGCAGTAACATTGCTGCGTCCCTTAACTTATCGATTGGCAAAGCCATTTCTTTCCCCATTGTCTCTATAGTTGAATATATTAGGACCATGCTTATGGGTTGGTTTTCTACTCGAAGGAAGCGTATTGCTAAAACATTTTCTATGTGTACACCCGAGATAAAAGACATTCTTGTCGATATAAAATCCAAAACATGCATTTGCAAAATTTTTGATGTTCTTAATGTTCCTTGCTGCCACGCATTACCAGTTGCAGTCTCTAGCATCATTGATATGTACACTCTGGACGGTTCCTGGTACTCTATTCAGTCTTGGCAAAATTTATATGCCGGTGTCGTCTATTCGATGTCAAACGAATCTGTTTTCGTTGTCATCGTAGAAGTCTCAGATGTTTGTGTTAAGCCTCACAAAACTTGCCGATCAGCTGGGAGACCTCGTCAGCTCCGCATACCCTCGAAAGGAAATTCCCAGTACTCATCTCTTATGATTATTTCCGATTTTGTTCCCCGAACTTCATTTTCCACACTCTGAAGCATTTTTCTATACAATTTTTTAGGGTTCTGGAATCTTACGGAATCAAAAGTGTGGTTATTGTAATATCCTTGGCCACAACAGTCCACTTGTAAAAACCCAATATAAATTCAACATAGGACAATATAAACCGAATATTTTGGGCTAAATCGTGGGACTAATACCCATACAAATATCCTCCCACATAGTGTAACCCACTTGTTTTGTAGATTTGTTTCCGGCATTCCTCTAACTCACTAGAAGATCGAATCCTTTCTTATATTATTTTGTGTTGTTCAATTGTTCTGTAAGATCTTCTCTACAAAAAAAGATGTTAATTTTGTCCTACACCTTTGGGCTTGTATTCCGTCCTAGTCCTCCTCTACCATCATCTACTTTCTATCATGATTTACACCGCTTCTCTACTTTATCCACTCCATCTGGACATGGTATTTTCTCATGGCTTTGCACTTTTGGCCTATGACCCTTATCATCTTCCCCATGAATGTAATTCCATAACAGAGTTTCCTTTTCCGGACATGGACGTCGTAAAAAGCCATATCCTTCTTCATGGACATGGACGTGTCATTTTCATATCCTTCTTCAAGGACATGGACATCGAATCCACTCGTCCATGTCCACATACATTTTATGTCCACAGCGGTTTAGATGCGAGTCAATGGACGTGTCTTAAGTCATATCCTTCTTCATAGATATGGAGGAGTCTTAAGTCATATCCTTCTTCACTGACATTGCTTCTCTACTTTATCTAACTCCATCTAGACATGGTCATTTCACATGGTCCCACACTTCTGGCCATGACCCTTATCATTTTCCCCGTGAATGTAATTCCATAACAAATTTTCCTTTCTGGACATGGACGTCGTACAAGTCATATCCTTCTTCATGGACATGGGCGTGTCTTATGTTATATCCTTCTAAACGGACATGGACAACGAATCCACTTGTCCATGTCCACAAGATTTTGTGTCCACAGCGGTATATAAATTCGAGTAAATGGATGTGTCTTAAGTCATATCCTTCTTCATGGACATGGCCGAGTCTTAAGTCATATCCTTTTTCACAGACATCGAATCCACTTGTCCATGTCTACACAGCAATGAACAGTGACTATGGGCACCTTTATGTGTTCCTTTCCTTGTCCCTGGTCTGCCTTCTTCCTTGCATCGGCTTCTCTATGCTTTCTCCATGTCCAAAGGCTTTGGTTCTGGCATCAGCTCCCATTTTTCAGATCGTTCACACTATCTACATCGCAAACACTGTGGAAATCAACTCCCACTCTTTACTTCTCCTATTCCGAACATCAATGCATCTATACGTCTCCAATTCTTCAGATTGTGCTGCAACTCGCATCTATACGTTACCAATTTTGGCTTTTTCCATTTACTCCCATCTATACCGCACAGATCTGTGACTTCTTCGGGTTCAACGGAAACAGATTTGTTGTGCTCGCTTCAACCTCACACGCATGCCCTCTTCCATTTCTGTTTTAATTTTATTAAGGGTATTTTTGTGTTCTCACTCTTAAATTTATGGCATTTTAGCCAACTTATTCACAAAGGTCCATTTTGCATAAGGCTTCTATTTTTTGGGGCATTTGACACAAATTTCCTATCATAAAATGTTAAATTTAACACGATGAGATCCTAATAAACTATAAAATACAAGTAGGGAAGAGTCAGCACCATACTTACCAAACCATGAGCAAGAAATGGAAATGATATTAGTGTCTCTTTGCTTCACAACTATCTTAGCATTTGTCTTCCTAAAACAATTCTTTAAACGAACCAGTACCACCACCACCAACCTTAACCTACCACCGTCTCCGTGGCAATTTCCAGTGATCGGAAACCTCCACCAGCTCAGCCTCCATCCTCACCGCTCTCTCCGTTCCCTC
>OVBA01005641.1:181-19344 GCA_900406435.1 Lepidium aucheri
AGAGTACTCTAGACCCCTCCTCCAAACTTAAATCACATAGTCCCTTGTGTGTATAGAAGTCGGAGAGAGTTGTTTAGACAAACAAAATGAAAAACAACTAAAAATAAAAATGTATGTACAAAGGGTTGGAGTTTGTTACCTAAGAGTTAGAGTCCTCGCTACTCGTTGCGAGTTCAGCGTACGAGGGCCCTCCTGTCTTTTCTATGATATCCTGTATGCGCTTGGAGCGATGCCTCGGCTGTTGCGACGAGTAGTGTGTGTGAGGGAGCAGTACCCGATGGTTCGTTAAGCTGGTTTCTTCTTGCAAAAAGACGAAGGTGCTGTTGTGTTTGTTGTCAATCTTCCTTCGAACATTGGATAACCTCCAAGCTTTGGTCCCTCCCACTGATATGCGGGCGGGGTGGCGGAATGGTTGATTTGGTGGTGCGACCAAGTTATCCGCTTCACTTGCTCCATTTGTATTCACCGGATGTGAAGTGTTCCAGCTTCCATAGACTCTCCTGACTTCATCTTCTCCATTATTGCTTGCCATTTACCAATTTCTTGTCTTTTTTGCTCTTTCCCTTGTGTTAGATCCTTGGTTTTTCCTTTGCGAGCATGAGATTTGCTTTGAAGAAAGGAAAAAGGATGAGAGGAGGAAGGCGAAGATGCAGAAGAGGTTTATGCTTCCAATGGAGGAGGCCGATTTCTTGAATGGGCGCATCTCTGGTCCCGAGGTCTGATTTAATCCTTGACCATATCGTGGCCCTTGATTTTGAATTTTAAAATACTTGACCAATTCTCCACCGTTGGATGGGCTTGACTGTCCTTCCTTCTGAAAGTTACAAATTGACTGGTGGGGACAACTTTATGAGCTGGATCTTTAGACCACTGGCTGTACTTGTGTTGCTGAGAAACCTAGTACCCTCGGTCCTTTCCCTCGCTGTTCTCGCTCCGAGGGGAACCCATATCTCCTGCGTTTAGTCCTTTGAATCTGGTCTAAGCCTGGTGAGCTCTCATTCAATCAATGACAAATGCATGAAAAGGATAAAGATTATTGAAATTCAAATATATACAAGGATATACATGGGACTTCCTCCCAAGTGAGCTTGTTTATTGTCTCAAGCTTGACTGTCTTCTCGCTCAAGACTGATGAGGCTCGTCTAGGACTGCCACAGTCCTTTCTGGAATTTCTTCGTTTCCTACGTAAGGTTTAACCCTACGTCCATTCACCGTGAAGGGTTCCTCGTTTTTATTGATCAAAGTTATTGCTCCTAGCCGTAGAACTTCCTTAACCTCAAATGGACCGGTCCATCTTTACTTTTGCTTTGCGGGAAACAATTTTAGCCTTGAGTTAAATTCTAGCACTCGGTCTCCAGCTGAGATCACTTTCTCTGCTATCTTTTTGTCACGGAGAACCTTCGTCCTTTCTTTATAGATCTTGGAGCTCTGATAGGCGTCAATCCTTATTTCCTCTAGCTCGTGCATGTTGGTAAACCATCTTTCTTGGGCTGTCTTAAGATCAAAGTTCAGTAGTCTTGTTGCCTATACCGCCTTATATTCAATCTCCACTGGGAGGTGACATTACTTGCCATATAGTAGCTGAAATGGTGTTCTTCCGATCGGTGTCTTGTAAGCAGTTCAGTATGCCCAAAGTGTATCGTCAAGCTTAGTTTCCCAATCTTACTTGGAAGCACAAACTATCCTTGTGAGTATGGATTTGATCTGCCTATTGGTGACTTCTACTTGCCCGCTGGTTTGAGGATTATAAGGTGTGGCTACCTTGTTTCACCCCATACTTCCTAAGCAAACTCTCAAATGCCTTGTTGATGAAGTGTGATCCTCCATCACTAATCACCACTCGTGGAACTCCAAATCTAGGGAAGATGATGGTCTTGAACAACTTAATCACTATCTTTGCATCATTTGTTGGACTTGCTACCGCTTCAACCCATTTGGAGACATAATCTACGATTACCAAGATGTAGGTGTTTCCGTGTGAAGGCGGGTTGAAAGGTCCCATGAAGTCTATTCCCCAACAATCAAATACTTCGATATGCAAGATCAGTTTTTGAGGCATCTCATTGCATTTTCCTATGTTTCCCATTCGTTGACAAGGATCACACTTTGATATGAAGGCTTGAGCATCTTTGAACATAGTAGGCCACCAAAAACCCGCTTGCAATACTTGACCTGGACATCGTTGAGTGTCCTACTGGCGTAGTAGATGACATTTAATTTCTTGTCTTTCTTTTGTCCAAAAACTGCTCCTACCGCATAGTCAGTAGTGTCACACATAATCTCGAATGGTAGAATCCAATCTGGTGCTTGGACAATGGGTGCTGAGACAAGGGCTGACTTGATGGTTTTAAAGGCTTCCATACACTCGTCTCAAATGAAAACTCTGCCTCTTTGCATAACGGGCGAGTGAGCGGCCAAGCTATCTTTGAGAAATCCTTGATGAACCTCCTATAAAACCCAGCATGACCCAAAAAGCTTCTAATGTCTTTTACCGTCTTTGCGGGTTATAATTGAACCATGACATCTATCTTAGCCTGATCAACCTCAATCCCTTTCTCAGAAATCTTATGTCCCAAAACTATCCCTTCCTTGACCATGAAGTGGCATTTCTCCCAATTAAGTACCAAGTTGGTCTCCACGCACCTGCTCAATACCCTGCATAGATTTGACAAACCAGAGGCAAAGGAGGAGCCATAGACGAAGAAGTCATCCATAAAGACTTCCACCATCTCCTCGATTAAATCCAAGAATATAGACATCATGCAACGTTGAAAAGTTGCAGGAGCATTACAAAGTCCAAATGACATTCGTTTATAAGAAAAAGTTCCATAAGGACAAGTAAATGTCGTTTTCTCTTTATTATCTGGGTGTATAGGGATCTGAAAGAATCCACTATACCCATCTAGAAAGCAATAAAACTTATGATTGGTTAGACGTTCTACCATTTGATCAATGAAAGGCAATGGGAAGTGATCTTTCCTAGTAGATGAGTTGAGCCGTCTATAATCTATACACATCCTATGCCCCGTTATAGTTCTAGTTGGTATCATTTCATTTTTATCATTTTTAACCACAATGATACCTCCCTTTTTAGGGACACAATAAACCGGTGAAACCCACTTGCATCAAGCTATCAGAGATGGGATAGATTACATCCGCATCAAGCAATTTAAAGATTTCTTTTTTCACAACTTCTTTAAGTTTCGGATTCAATCTTCTTTGGGGCTCTACACTAGAGTGAGACTCATCTTCTAAGTGAATTCTATGCACGCAAAAGCTAGGTGAGATTCCTTTAATATTCTTAAGAGAATATCCTATAGCTCTTCTAAATCGTTTAAGTTGATAGCAACATCTCAAGCTCTTCATCATTCAAGGCATCATTAACGATCACAAGATATGTAGAATTAAGTCCTAAGAAAGCGTACCTTAACCCTGCGGGAAGCGTTTTCAACTCCACTTTTGGTGCCTTTAGCTCGGACCAATCGTCTTGAGTTCCCTTAAGGGTCTCCTCGGTGTCTTCGGTCGTGAGGTCATGAACGAGTGCTTAGCTAATCCGTGGACTGCTGAGAGGGTTGAGATTAGCTCTCCCGCTTTCTTATCCTTGACTTCTGACTCTACCAGCTCTTCAATCGCAACCGTATTCCTTGGTGATTGATAAGTATCTAAGGGTGCCCTATAGAGTTCCGCTTTGACCCGTAAGTACCCATCTTGGATCGGCGCGGTTAGTGCCACTTGCAATTGATCTTTTGTAAGCAACTCCTCAAGTAACTCATTTTCAAGATCATTTGTCTCTTGGATCCAAAATGCTTGATTGTCAATAGTGGGTTTCCTTAACACACTCTCGATGTGGAACTTCATTTTGATGTCTTTGCCCAAGTTAAGCTCTATAGTTCCATTCCTCATGTCAATCAAATCTCTAGTTGTGGCCAAGAAGGGTCTACTAAAGAGCAGAGGATCTTTTGGTTCTTGATCCATCTCTAGCACAACAAAGTCGGTTGGGATTTGTACTCCTCCCACGTTAACCGGTAAATCTTCAAGCATTCCANCCATGTGGTATCCTCCTAGATCGGTCGGCGAGTATCAGTGAGATTTTGCATGCTTTGAATATCCCAAACCCTAACCTCTTTGCAACCAAGATGGGCATAAGACTTATCGAGGCTCCTAGATCACACAAGCAATTGTTGAAGGATAGCATTCCAAGAGAGCACGAGATAGTAAAGGTATCATGGTCGGCTTAATTTTTGGGTGCTTCCTTCCTTAGGATGATTGCACTAATCTCATGTGTTAGTATCACTTCTCCTTCAATCTCCTTGGTACTCTCCTTTACCACATATTTGAGGAACTTCTGATATGGAGACATCAACATAAAGGCATTGATCAATGGGATTGGAAACTCGATGTCTTTAATCTGCTTGAAGAGTTGAGTCTTGTATTTCTCAGCAATGCACTCTCTATGGCTCTTTGGGAAATGTAGAGGAAGACGGATGGGTGGGAGCGAGTTAACTCACTGTGTTACCTCAGGTGTGGTGACAACGAGGTTTGGAACATTTTGTCCTCGTTTACACGTGTTTCGAGGCAAACTGTTGAGGACTGAGGGTGACTTGAGCTGATCAGTGATTTGTGTTCGAGAATCACCCCCTTCTTCCATCATACTTTCCCCAGTATTAGTAGCCATAATGTTGGTACAACTCACCTTCTGTGCCGAGTGGATTACAGTAAAACTATTCGAGCCCTCGCAGGTTGAGCGAGGTGGACATGCAAGGCATGTGTTTAGAATCAGGGAGGGCAGCGTTGTAGCTTATTTTTGTTCTACTTGTTGCAGTCTTGTATTTATGTCTCCGATTATAATATGGAGATTAGTGTATTGGTTGTTGATCTCAGCAAACTTCTCTGTGAGCTCGATGACCGCATTCTTTTGACCTTGCAATATCGCTTGCAACATATCCAATATAGCTGGTTTTGAGACAGTTTGAGTAGAGGTTTGTTCGACCAGACTAACCTCTTCTATTCGCATCACCTCCTCAGTTGGTATGGGTGTTGGTTTATTTCGCAGCAGATGGTCCATCTTGGCATTCATTATACGGATTTCAGCCTTGCTTGGTGCGGCTGAGTCAGTAGAATATGCCCCACTGTTAAAATCTCTTTCATTATACTGTTCTTGAGCTTGAGCAAGGTTTGCAATGAGTTCCCATCCAGAAATTATGTCCTTGTGCATAAAATTTCTGTTGCTCGCCATGTCTAGTAGCGTTCGATACCTCAACCTGATCCCTCAGTAGAAAGTGCTGAGTAAGGACTCAGTTGTATATCCATGATGCAGACATTAGGCAACATAATCTTTAAATCTTTCCCATGCGTGCGGGAAACTCTTCGAGCGCTTTTGAGTGAAGTGAAAGATTGCTGTGCGTAGTTTTGCTGTGCGTGAAGGTGAGTAGAACTTGTTCAAGAATACCTTCTTGCACTCGGCCCAAGATGTGATCTGACCGGGAGGTAGATGTTTCTCCCAATTTTGTGCTTTCTCCGTTAGTGAAAACGGAAACAGCCATAGTCGGAGTGCACCGTTACTCAATCCGTCTATTTGGGTGGTGCTACACAGCCTTTCAAACTCATCAAGGTGCTCAAGTGGATCTTCGCATTGAAGTCCATGAAATTTGACTCGTTGGACCATAGCAATGAGGCTACCCTCGATCTCAAAACTCTGGTTCAGCACAGGTGGTGGAGTGATTTTGTACTGTGGATAGGATGTCTTTGGTTTATCCACTGCGCTTATCATCTGTGGTGGTGTCTCCTCAGGAACATCAGATTTGTCCTGATAAGTGTACTCGTCTGCCGATGAAGTGGCCATATCGAGGACAGGGAACAAGGAGTATGAAGTTACCTGAACTCGAGGTTGGGCAGCGAGAACAGAGGTTGAGCTTAGGTTGTTTTTGGTGCCCTCACATTCGGCTATCGAGGAGTACCTGCGAGGCCTGCAAGGACAGAAAAAACGACTTGTTAATAGGATTGGAGCTTGGGCCTTATAGATCGAAGCTGAGTGAAGCACAAACAAGTTATAATATCAGTAAAATACAACCTGATCCTAAGACTAGTAAACTATAAATTGGAACAAGAAAATCCGATTNGGCGCCAATTTGATAAAAGGCTTTTTGGGTCCTAAGATCAAATCAATTGAGCATAGTGGTAAGTAAGGTGAGAATTGTCGAACCAAATACTCAGAGATGCTTGTAAACAACCTATCTACTACTAGAACTTAGTTCAAGAAACCTACTATTCTGTCACTATGATAGGCTATGATATTAGGTGAGCTTGCAAACTAGACAATAGGACAAATTACACTAAAAGAAAAAATAAAAACCAATTTAAATGATCAAAACAGAGAAATGACTTAAAAACAGAGCATAACAATTACAATAAGATAGAAATAAGATTAAAGGCATATATCTAAAGGATAGGAAGGTTGATCGGCGATAAACTCGCTGATCCCAACTCGCCAAACTCTTTTGAGCGATCCCTAGACCGGGACAAGGCTAGATCAACCCATTCTCACGGTGAAGACCCCTATCCGGATCGGATGATCCATTACGGTGCTAGCCGCGATCAAGACAAACCAGAAGCATTAAGCTAAGTCCAACAAGTCTAACAGCCGACCCACATGCTAGATCTCTCTTCAGGGGATCAAGCCATCACTCATATGGCACTTGGTCTCCATTCCCATCGGCAATAGCCTTAGACCACGGCCCAAATCAGATCTCTCTTGATCAGGGAGATATCAAAATTAAGCTTAGCCATGTGAGAAGAGATCGAAGTTCAGATCATGGCTAGAACGGCGAGGGAATCAACGGATTCACCTCTGTTCGCCCTATCCTCGAGATCCACACGGATCTACTCGCACATCATGGATTGAGTGCAGAGGAGTAGGGTAGATCTAGATTGCATGAACATAAAGAACTTAAAATGAAATTACAGAATGTAAAGATAAAGATCAAACTTAATTCATTAACTTAAAAGCATAATCATAAAGAGTACCTTAAACAAGCATAAAGGAAACAACAATAAAAATGGAGAGAGTTTTTCAGCTAAACATCAGATAAAAAAGATAAGAGTGTGATTAAAGGGTATTTATTGGGTTATTTGCTAACCCTAATGATCAAATCAACCTAAGTCGGTCAACCAGGAATCTTGCCCTCGGAGTCCTTGCACGAGCTTGGGCACCGAGGAGTGGTTCTTGTCTTTGTCCTCGGGGGTTGAGATTGAGTGGATGGTCCGAGTGTAATAGATTTATCTTCCCTCGCGGCAGATAGGTTGAGGCTGGTGACTGAGACATCTTTTCTTGAGCATTCCGAGCAGTCATCGCCTTGCGATCCACGAGGTAACGATTCGAGTTTGCACGATCGTTTTTGCCTAGTAGCTGATCCAATTGTCCTTAGCTCTAGTTTTAGCTCCTTTTTGTTCCTTTTCCTAGATAAAACTCCAAACTCCAAATGCAAATGCAAAGAAAGCAAAACAAACCTAAAAAGACTTTAAGTTAATGGAAAATCTATCTAGATGGATGCAAAACTACCTAAAACAAGACTCTAAAACCATCAAAAATCACACACATCAGACATCAAGATGGATCTTCACAATCAAGTACAATAGTGATGGTACCATTAAGAGACACAAGTCTAGACTTGTGGCAAGAGGCTTCACCCAAACATATGGAGAAGACTACCATGGCCTTTTTGCTCCGGTTGCAAAACTCCACACGGTACATGTAGTGTTATCCTTACTTACTAATCTTGATTGGGAATTATGGCAGATGGATGTCAAGAATGCATTCTTCCAAGGGGAACTTGAAGATGAAGTTTATATGCATCCACCGCCGGGATTGGAGCATATTGTGCAACCCGGAAATGTCTTAAGATTGAGGAAAGAAATCTATGGACTCAAGCAATCACCAAGAACTTGGTATCACAAGCTCAGCCATACACTCCGAGATCATAGATTCCAGAAGTCCGAAGCTGATCACACCTTATTCACACTTCAAAGTGTGAATGGCATAATGGTTCTTGTAGTGTATGTTGATGACATTATCATCACCGGAAATGACAAAGAAGGTATCAAAGGTATCTAAACACATCTTAACTCCGTGTATGATATTAAGGATTTGGGTGATATGAAATAGTTCCCTGGGATTGAAATATGCCGGTCTAAGGATGGTCTATTTCTATCTCAAAGGAAATATACACTTGATCTTTTGCGTGAGTGTGATGTAGGTTCTAGGAAAGCCTCCACACCCCTTGAGTGTGCCTACAAAGCAACGNTCGTGCAAGGGGGAAAAAGATGATGAGCCATCTGAAAACATAAGCGAATACTGGAAGATGGTTGGGAAGTTGATATATCTCACAATCACAAGACCGGATATATGCTTTGCAGTCAACCAAGTAAGCCAACACATGCAAGATCCAAAAAATGTGTCATTGGGCAATGGTGGATTGGATACTTAGGTATCGAAAAGGCACTCTAGAACAAGGCATATGGATGGGTCGAAATGAAAGCACAACACTTGTGGGGTATTGTGATGTGGATTGGGCTGGTGATAGACAAGACCGCAAGTCCACAACCGGATATTGCACATTCCTTGGAGGCAACCTTGTGACTTGGAAGAGCAAGAAACAAAAGGTAGTATCATGTTCAAGTGTGGAGGCTGAATATAGAGCATGAGGAAGCTTACGTATGAACTCATATGGCTTAAGCAATTGCTCAAGGACTTGGGAGTAGAGAATCAAGAACCAATCAACAAGCATTGTGGCAACCAAGCTGCCATACACATTGCATCTAACTCGGTGTTTCATGAAAGGACCAAGCACATTGAGGTGGATTGTCATAAGGTTCGAAAGAAGGTGGAACAAAGGGTAATTCTACCATATTACACAAGAAGCTCCGATCAATTGGCCGACATCTTCACCAAGGCGGCAAGCACAAAAGTGTGTGACTTCATATCTTCGAAACTTGGATTAATAGAAATGCCCAAACCATGACAATGATCCATACTCTTTTTGGCCTTAGTTGGTTTTGTCCCAATTGGGTTTTCTACTAAGGAGTTTTTAATGAGGTGAGGAGTTACAACTTTCAAGCTTGATCTCTAATCAATCATTTTACGGATTCAAGCTTGAGGGGGAGTATTAAGATAAATAGGTTAAGTGTGAGACAAAGAAGCTCTACTTGTACTGCAAGCAAGACTCACACGTAACCAATGGTGGAATAAGGTTGTGTATATCCAAACACATGGATTTATTCAAAATAATATGTGTAGCAAAACACACTCTCTTCTCAGCCTTATCCAACGTTGGAAGCTACCCAAAATCACGTGTGGACATAGGAATAAGGAGATACAACCGTTATGTGCAGTTACTCTCACCTCGGGATTAATGAAGACCGAATTTTCCCTCTTTTAGAAGAGTCACAAGATCTTTTAGTGTGCATATATTATTTTATATATTTCTTGTATGCAAACCCTAGCATAGAACTCTACTATATATGTGTACATGTAGCCATTTAAAAGTAAGAGAAAATAAATTTTCTCTCTTCATAATCTCTCTTGCTCTCGGTTCCAACTCTCTCCACCGAAACTCTCTCAAACTCTCTTCAATCTCTTTAAATCCGCAACTCTCTTTCTTCTCTTTGAAATCTTTTAAGGCCTATGTTGAAATTGTGTCCATGTCTATGAAATACCTAAAATCCTACTAGATTTTTTTTTAAAAAATATTTGTTTGAATCCTATTTTTTTTTACTTCTAAATATTTATCTATACTCCAAACATAGTAATTCTGAATATTAGTTTTAAATAATAATAAAATAATAATAATAAGTATTTTATAAGGAAAACATATACAAAAATGAAAATTTAAAAATCGAAATATTTTGCAAGTGGCCTTTAGCTTAGTGGTAGATGGTAAGTCCACTAAAGGTAGGCGCACTTGCACATCTCGAGATCGAGTCCTACTGCCTGCATTATGGAGGAACTTGGCTAATGGGCTGGCCAGTTGTGCCCCAATGTTGACAAAAAAAATCGAAATACTTTTAATACTAACAGATTAATGTTTTTCAATTTAACGTAAAACAATTAAGGAAAACATTGAAAATATTTCAAATCCTAACAAGAAATAATTTTCAATATATATCTTAACTATCAAATAATTATATCTATTTATAATCCTAACATAATTTTTAATCTCAATATTTATCTATATATAAAAATATAAAATATCTTATACATTCAAGCGGAATACATTTTTATTTTGGTCGTGTTATAAACTATATGATAAAATTAACATATGGTTTGTAACAACCCTTAAAAATAGGTCTAAAGTGGTTTTCATTATAAACTTTTATAAAAAATTTTAAAACCAAAAAAAAATTTAAGAGAAAAAATCAGAAAAAACTAAAACTAATAAAAATATGTCGGGTACAAATTTGGTGGTTCATGTTTGGATTCAGTCTTCTGGTTACATAGATGTTGGACCATGTTTGTGTTTGATTTGGTATTTTGGTTCTTTTGATTTAAGATTTATTCATGTATTTTTATTTTTTGGATAAACTTTGGTTCGGTATAGATCAAGTTCGAGTTCAGGTATTTTTATATAAAATTTAAATTAAAGAAAAATTAATAGAAAAACTCTAAAAATCTAAAACTTAGTTTTTGATATGGTTCCGGTTTGGGTTAAGGTATGATGTTTTGGGTACATAGATTTATGGCTCATTTGAGTATTTTGTTGAGTTTGATTTCTCTAATTTCTATCGATTTTGGTTTGGGTTTGGACCTCTAAGACAATATTTTGAAAACAATGTTTCACAATTTCAACACAGGTTTAATAATCTAAATGAACACGAATTATTTAAACAATCAAAAAAATCAAATCCCGTGTTAGAACGCGGGTATAATCCTAATCTTTTAGATTAGAGAGGAAGAACATTTTTATTGTGGCCATGTTATTAACTTTATGATAAATTTAACATATGGTTCATAACTATGTTTGAAAATAGGATTGATGTGAGTTTTGTTATAAATTATTATATCCAAATTCAGAATTAAAAAAAATTAATTAAAAAAACTCTAAAAAGATTAAAATTAAATCAAAACATATCGTGTACAAATTCGATGATTCGGTTCTGGTTTAGGTTTGGATTCGATTTTCCAGATACATAGATTTAGCTCTCATTATGGTATTTTGTTGGGTTTGGTTCTTCTAACTCGGTTTTTGTCTCTTTTGATATAATACTTATTCAGTTATTTTTATTTTTTAGATCGAGTTTTGTTTTGTCTAGATCAAGTTTGAGTTAGAGTATTTTTACATGAGAATCCAAAATAAATAAAAAATTTAATTAAAACATCTCCAGAATTTGGTTCTCAATTTGGTTCCGGTTTGGTTTCCTAAATATATAGGTTTAAGACCAATTGAGATATTTTATCGGATTTATGATTCAATTTTTCTAATTTGGGTTAATTCAGGTTCGGGTTTTGGATCACTAGAGTAACATCTCGAAAATTATGTTCAAAATATCAACATGGATCTAAGAACCAAATGAAGCGGAATACACTTTCATTTTGGTCGTGTTATAAACTTTAGGATAAATTTAACATGTGGTTCTTGAAAATAGGATTAAAGTGAGTTTGGTTATAAACTATTATACCAAAATTTAAAATTAACAAAAATTAATTAAAAAACTCTAAAAAGATTAAAATTAAATTAAATTATATCATGTACGAATTCAATTGATTTGATTCCGATTCAGGTTTGGATTCAGTTTTCCAAATACATAGATTTAGCACTTATTATGGTATTTTGTCGGGTTTGGTTCTACTAAATTAATTTTTGGCTCTTTTGATATAACACTTATTCGGTTATTTTTATTTTCAGATTGGATTCGGTTTGGTATAGATCGAGTTTGGATTAGAGTATTTTTACATGAAAATCCAAAATAAATAAAGATTTAGTTAAAAACATCTCTAGAATTTATTCTGAATTTGGTTCCGGTTCGGTTTCCTAAATTTGTCGGCTTTGGTTTGGATTTAATTTTTCTAATTTGGGTTGATTCCGGTTCGGGTTTTGGGTCACTAGAGTAACATCTCGAAAATTGTTTTCAATATATCAACATGGATCTAAGAACCAAATGAAACGGATTAAAAAAATAATCAAATCCCACACTATAGCGTGAATATAATCCTAGTTATTAGAATTAAAACTTCATGCACTTGACCATCAACGTTGTTGTTGCTATGTATTCTCCTAAGAGTTGATCGATTATGTTTCAATTCCTTTAATCCTAAGAACTATATAGGCAAATAATTAAGGATTTATCTGAAAAAACAAAGTTGATCTTGTCTAATCTATAGATAAAGGAAAAAGAGAGTACACACATAGTACAGTTTTACTTCTTGACAGTGTTGTGCCCAAAACAACGTTACAATCTGGTTGACAGGAAATATTCTTTTAAATATCTTTAAAATCTAGAGAAATAAGAAGAGTTCTTTCTTTGATGCTTGGAAGATTCCTACAATGGTTGAGTTGTTGAAGGTAATGGCATTTAGTGCACATCCTGAATCTATCATATATGCAAAGACATCGTGGGCACAACTGATTGGCCTGCATATATACAACGCCTCGATCACGATACTATAAGTATCCAACCAATTTTGTATCTCATTGAATACTCTCTTTGCCTCTGATAACTCACCAGCTCTGCACTTCCCACGAACCAAATTAGTGTAGACTGTAGACTATCATGTCTAGCTCAAATTATTCTTCAAGCTCTATACAAAAAAAAAGAGTGAGCTTCATTAGCTCTTCTGTTTCTAGAAAGTATGTTATGACTACCGAAAACACAATTTTATCAGGATGCATCCGTTATCTTACAGGCTCCAAAGCTAATCCATCTCTAACATGAATCTTTTGGTGAACAAGAGAAGTTTACTGTCTTCTACATCCATTGGAAAGTACATAAGTCAACATATAAAAGGATTCAAATACACACACTATCCCATTTCTTGTATCGAGAACATCACTAAAATTTTCAAAAGGCATCATTCCAGAGCTACTTTCTTGTAGAGTGAGCTTTTATGACTTAAGGCTTCAACGAAAAGAACATAAGCTGCTTCAGACATGTATTTTGATGTAGATGTTCTTATAAAGAGATAGTTAATACAGACTTTTGAAGGTGTCAAGAGCATTTTTAATGCTGCAACATCAATCTCATTCACGAACACAACTACCCAAGAAATAAACACTCAGACTTGGGACCACAAGGTTCAATATTTGCGGAAACTTGTAGTTGAGGAATTAAGCCAAAAAGAAAGAGAACTAAAACCTTTGACATTTACATCTCTGAAAACTGTGCTTTGACATTTACATGTTTTCACCCAAAGAAGGATCTAACACAAAATGCATTGTTAAATTTAATGCCACTCATTAAACAAAGAGTCAAAATTGAAGAATTGTGTCTTTTCACTGCAAAATTTAACGCTTATAAAACAAAGAATCAAATTGAGAGTTCAAACCTAGAAAAATTCAGACAATCTACACTGAAATGAGAAGCCAATATTAATCAATTTTGAAGTCACAAGAGATGTTGAAACACTAGAATAAAAACTAACATTGAGACTATTGTCTGGCTAGGGAAAATTGATGAAAGGAGAAAATAACGTGGAGTTGATGAGTAGAGATCTGAAGTTAGCCAAGAAGGAAAACAGAGAAGTGGAAATATAAAAAAACAAAGATGGAAGAAGGACATAACCTGGAGGGGATCTAAGGTATAATTGGTTTATCAAAAATATAAACATTATTGTAACAAATTTAGAGAAAAATGTATAGATTTCCAAAGATATATAATAAGATACTTTATTTCAAATATTCTCTTTATTAATTTGAGTAAGTGTTTACAATATGAGCGAATACGATGGCCATGTGTGGAACAACCTCCAATCACATTCCGAATCAGTGACAATGCGTTTGGATAACAAATGCGCACATATTTAAGTTTCACGTGGACTCTATGTAAATTGAATATTATAAAAAATGGTTGCCGGAAATAGGAACATTTTTCGACACCGAAAACTTAATAAAACACACAGACGCGCTTTAAAGGCAGTTACACGCACTTCTTTTTTGGCGATTTTTTATCGTTTTCTCTTCGTCGGTGAATCTCTAATCTGTTTTTTTGGTGTATCTCTATCACTCTTGTTTTGGATCTCATGGCGTACGATTCGTCCCTGTGGTGAATCATCCTTCTTTTGATTCTGAATTCGCACCACTCGTTACTTCGTCTTCGCTCTGTAAAGATCAAAGAACTTCTTTGTCTTAGCAAGTGTCTGTTTCATCTGAGCATTCGACTCCTTTGATTACGAATGCGATTTCTATAATCGCTGTTGCTCTAAGTTCTTCTCAGATAGTTTCTAATGTTCAATCACCGACCTCCAATCCTCCACCCTCCACAAACCCAATTTCTCATCCAAAGAATTCTTCCTGAGTAAATGTTGCTTCATCTTCCAATTCTGCTATTACTGAATTTGGTATCACTCCTGTGATCTCAGATGGTGTTGTTTCTTCATCTATCCCTAGCAATTTACTGACTAATTCAACTCTTTTATGGACAAATTTTGTTGCTGGTCATTTCATTGGAGAGGCTCCCCATATTGGCTCAGTACTTGCTACTATAAATAAATATGCTTTTTTGGTGTATCTTTTCCACCCTTGTTTTGGATCTCATGGCGTGCGATTCGCCCCTGTGGTGAATCATCCTTCTTTTGATTCTGAATTCGCACCACTTGTTGCTTCGTCTTCGCTCTCTAAAGATCAAAGAGCTTCCTTGTCTTAGCAAGTGTCTGTTTTATCTGAGCATTCGACTCCTTTGATTATGAATGCGATTTCTACCATCACTGTTGCTCTAAGTTCTTCTCAAATAGTTTCTAATGTTCAATCATCGACCTCCAATCCTCCACCCTCCACAAACCCAATTTCTCCTCCAAAGAATTCTTCCTGGATAAATGTTGCTTCATCTTCCAATTCTGCTATTACTGATTTTGGTATCACTCCTGTGATCTCAGATGTGTTGTTTCTTCATCTATCTCTAGCGATTTACTGACTGATTCAACTCCTTTATGGACTAATTTTGTTGCTGGTCATTTCATTGGAGAGACTCCCCATATTGGCTCTGCACATGCTACTGTAAATAGGATTTGGAAATATGCTGATAGAAAGCTAAAGATTGATGTTAACTTTGTAAAGCCTACTTCAGCTATCTTCAGAATTGATGATGACCTGTGTCTTGATCTTGTTCTTTGCCGAAAGTTCTGCTATGTAAGTGATAAACCTATGATTGTGCAAGAATGGTCACCCTTCACTGCAAATCTAGCTCCGAACATGTTCTCTATTCCATGTGGATTGATTTCGAGAATGTCCCAAACCATCTTTTCTCTTTTAAGGGGCTTAGCTTTCTTGCTAGTCATGTTGGAAAGCCGATTAAACTCCACCCCTCCACTGAGAAATGCCTTAGGTTTGATGTTGCTCGAGTTTTAGTTGAAGCCTATCTTCAGAGACCTCTCCATCTTGTTATTGATTTGGCAGAGGGTCTTTTTCCGTACTGTCAAATTCAACTATCTTATCCTTGGCTTCCCCTCATTGCTCCTCATGTTCTAAATGGGGTCATAAAGCTGCTGATTGTAATCCCACTTCTATGGGTCCAAATATCTCCATTATTTCTAAAACAAAGGGAGATTCTCCTTCAACATTAACAAGGTCAAATGAAGCTATTGGATCTGGTTCTCTCCCTAAAATTGTTGATCCAATCAGCTCTCTACCGACCAAGCGTGCATCTATGGAATCTGGTGATGGTTCTAAGTCTTTTGACTCTACCATCATCAAATCAGGTTGTGTTTATCCCAATCCATCTGATATTGCTTATGTTTCTACTAAGCCTAAAACTAATGACTCTTCTGGCCCAGTTTTTGTTTCCAGCTCTGAATGTACTGATACTACAACAAGGTCTCTTGTTGCTGTTGAGATGCACCCTCGATTTCTCCTGCTCTATCCAGTACTCAATTGATTATGCGTGTGCCTAAGGAATCTGATGTTGGCTCCAAGTCTCTATTGTGTGCTCTTGGACGTGTGGTTTGGCCCTTTAGAAAGCTGATGGGTTATATCGTTCAACTAGGAAACCTATGATTGTGCTGTCTTGAAAGGACATGATTTGATTCTTTTTGATTGAACTTACACTGCCTATTTGAGGCCTTCAGTTTCATTGAATGTTATCCTTCATTGAGCTTAACATGATTTCTTGTAAAGTTGGAAATCTTGCTCTTGATTAAGTGTGAATTTCTAAGTGATAGGTGCCTCATAAACGAACAAGGGGTGTGCGTAAACCCGTACACCTTTGCGTATCTTGGCCGAATGAAGCAGGAAGTGTAAACTCATTGTCTCTCACGTTTGTGTGAATCCACCTATCTACCTCTTATTCAGTTTGGTGAAGCAGCTAGGAGGATGCGTAGACCGTAGTCTCTCACACATGTGTAAAACAATTCTAGAGAGCTGAAAAAGAAAGAAAAAATAATAATAAGTGCAAAATGTTGAAATAAATTAGAGAGGAAGCCACTAGAAAGTTAAGTAGAATCTTGTTAAGTTTTAGGGAAGTTGAATCACACAATCATTGATTGATTGTCTCTCTTGAGGCCCTCACCACTAGAAATAAAGGATCAAGTTTGTGTTCTTAGAGACCAGCTTAGGTACTAGGGATTTTCGGATTGGATGCTAAGCCTAGATGCGAGTATGTTGTGGTCTTTCTAATGGAATTGGGATTCACATGTGGATTATGGTTTTCGATCTGATGGGTTGTTCGTTTGAAGTGAGATATTGCTTGTGTTTGCAACCTCTCTTCCTTCTATGTTCTATGCATTTGCTTGAGGATAAGCAAAATCTAAGTTTGGGGGAGTTGATATGTATGCATTTTATCATGTTTTAGGAGTCTCATTTAGTCTATTTTTCCTATATATCCAAAACATTTTAATTATTTTAGAGACTTTTCAGGTTCATCTCTGCATACTTTGCACTTGCATTGTATTCATGCTGCATTAGAGTGATTTTAGGTACCGGGAGAGTGTATTTGGAGCATTATTGGCTTAAAAGAGATCATGGACTCGGACTGAAGGATGATGCAGAACAAAGGAGCAGAAAAGGAGAGGATGCAGTAGAACTCGACCAAGGAAATCGACCAGACTTGATCGAGTATGGAATTCTCGGAAGGAAAATGGCAGGACCGATCATACCACTCGACCTACAATGGTCAAGTGAACCTTCACCAAAGCACCTTGACTTGACAACTGGACTGAACATGCTCAAGTGGTGGAATTCCTGGAGGCACATTTGGCACTCGACCAACCTCACTTGACCAACACTTGATCGAGTGAGCTTTTACCTTTCGGATTGTTGAATTTTTTATTTCGTGTTTGACTCTTTAGGGTTATGTAATGTAGGCTATAAATACCCTTTTGGACACACAAACAGCCACCATGTTGCATTTCTGCTTTTGGCTAAGTTTTAAAGAATTTTCTCTCTTTGGATTTTGTAATTTTTCTACTTTGATGCTAGATATTGTTTAATCAATTAAGAATTTACATTTACTTCTTACATCAATCTTGTTCATCTGTTTCTGCTATTTCTTACTATGCTATTTATTTCAGTTTCTGGGTTTTTGCATTTATGATGGTTTGTCAGTAGATCACTTAGAGTTCATGATAAAATGGGCTAGATCAATTACATCTAGGGATTTCCACTTACTTAAGCTCATTCATGCTTAGATCTCTTCAATCCAGGTTGTCTTAATGCTTATTTCATCTTGATCACTTGAAATATAATGTTTGCAATTTCCCACCCATAAGGTGTTTGTGAAAATGATTGAATGAACCTAGAATTGAGATTTTCACTTCTACCTCAAGAGATTGATTTTTTAGAATCTCTATTGGCTAGAATAGATTGTTTTTTATGCCAAAAAAAGTGTGGATCGCCAATGAGAGTTGGGGTCTAATTGCATTGTGTTGTGTCCATTGGTCATGAGAGTGATTTTGTTTGCTTTAAATCTTTTACCTAGAGACCAACTTATTAGGTTGTTAAGCAAGTATGTGAATCCCTAGCTCAGCACTGATCGATTATCCCACTCCTCTTGAACCTATTTGTCGCCTATTGTTCATTTGATTTTTCATATTCTGTTTTTCATCCATTGCTCTGTTTTTACTAGCTCTGTTTTATCTCAGTTTTAAGTCTTATGCATTTTATTTTCTGTTCATTAGGTTGGTAGAAAACCACTGATAATATTTGGCTTGGATTAGGTAGATTCATTGCAATTCTAAGCAATACACCCATTTGGATGGACACATATTATGCTGCAATTATCTGATGTGTGATAAGAATGGATAGCAAAAGTTTGTTAAAATCCTTGTATTAGAAATACGTTGAGTTCATCTCAGTCTGGTGGTTTGGATGATCTAGTTAATGACTATGACATCTAGGATTCGATTCCTCTTCTCTACCAATATGTTAGATTAAATAGAAATTTTAAGGTTGGACTAGTTTATAGATTGAGACTTGTCGATCCAATTGTTGACAAAAAATTGAAATACATGATAGAAAGTCAAACTATGATTAGGCAAAGGAACAATGACATCTGACATAAGCAATAGACAAAAATTCTTGCCTTTAAAAACTAATTAATCTTCATTGATCATTTTGACATGAGAAGCTCTACAAGGTATTCTGGGAATATCCACTCCACAAGGTATTTAATGAAATTCGTGATCCAAATAACTTTAGAGATTTGCAATCCTAGCCTAAGGGGTTATTCAATTCTGATTTTAAACATTTTTTTTTGTCAACGGATAAATTTATTGATAATGAAACTATACTCCAGGAGAGCATATTATAAACAAAATTACATCACCAAACCATTAGCTGACTCTCTAAAAGAACGAGCGAGAGTATCAGCTTTATAGTTCAGAGTTCTCGGTATTGCAAATAGTGAAAAAACATTAAACAAAGATTTCAACCTGTTAAAATCTTCCTGGTAAATTTGAAAAGCAGGCCAATCATCTTGGTTCGTCATGATCTTTATCACGTCTGTGCAATCCGTTGCGAATTCCACTT
>OVBA01005642.1:0-19344 GCA_900406435.1 Lepidium aucheri
ATATATATATATATATGATATTTTGAATAATTTAATATTTATAAAAAAATTTGTATATGATCTTATTATATAAAAAAGGGTTTCACAAAGTTAGTAATTAACATGATTCTTCCACGTGTCGGATCCAATGATCCAAAATTTTTCTCTATTTATCTATTTTTTTNCCTGGATTTATTTATTTTTAAAAAAGTAGATAAAATAAATCTTTAATATATTTCTTCAATATTTAGGTTATCCTATCAAAAAAAAATGCTAACCTAAAAAGAAATCTTAATTTAAAAGGAAATCGGGAATATTATGTAATAAAAAATTAATTATAACAAAAAGTAATTTTCATTACTATTCCTAAAAAAATTGAAAATTATAATATTAAAATCGTGCTTATCAAAAACGAAATATTTACATATATATATATATTATATTTTGAATCATATTTATCTATTAAAAATCATAATCTAATAATTGTTAAAAAAATTAATTCTAACAAAAAGTGATTTTTATTGGTAATATTATTATTTTAAAAGTCATTATATTAAAAATTATTTATATAAAACGAAATATATATATATATATATATAAAATACTTTGAATAATTTAATGTTTATAAAAAATCCGTATATGATAAGATATATGTTTTTAATCATAATCCTAACAGAAAATAATTATCTCAATACCTTTCAAATATTTATTTGTATACATAAAATTAAACTAAAAGAAATTTTATATACATAATCATAATCCAAAAGGAATTTTCTACTAATTACTATATATATGTAAAGACATAGACGATTTTTCAATACTTTCCAACTTTTTAATCTTTCTCCAATATAATTTATTTGGTTTTGTTTACATGTGGAGCAATAAAAGCAAATAAACAAAATAGTAAAAAGTTTAAATCTAACGTATTATTATTTTATTTTACTATTATTAGCATGAAATCTTATCATCTTATTATATAAAGAAAAACCTCTCAAATGTAATAATTAGAAAGAAAATTATATATATATATATGATATTTTGAATAATATATATTTATAAATAATCCTAATCTGATAAGATATATATCTCTTATCATAATCCTAACAGAAGATAATTATCAAAATACTCTCAAATATTTATTTGTATACATAATCCTAAATTGAAATAAATTTTGTATACATAATCCTAATCTAAAAAAGAATTGTGAATATTAATTATTATATATACATAAACACATAGACGATTTTTAATACCTTCCAACTTTTCAAACTTTCTCTAATTTAATTTATTTGTTTTCGTATACATCGAGAGCAATCAAGAAAAACAAACAAAAAAGGTAAAAATTTTTTTTTAATGTGCGATTATTTTATTTTACTATTCATAGCTTGAAATCTTATCATATTATAACAAATAGGATTTCACAAGTTAGTAATATGCGGATTCTTCCACATGTCGAACTTAATCATCCAAAACAGTGAAGTATCATATTATACACATTTGGGTTTCAAATATTAGTAATCAACGAGATTCTTCTACGTGTCGAATCTTATTATAATCTATTTAATTAAGGTGGATTTCAAAAATTAGTACCTAAAGAGATTTTCCACATGTGAGATCTTATTATTAAGTTGGATCTCAAAATTTACGAACATTTAAATTTCTAAGACATTATTCAAAATATATATTAAGCATTATTTAATAAAAAAACTCGTGCATCGCACAACTCCATATCTAGTTGAATATAAAGTTGAGTTTCAAAAGTTAGTGAGATTATTCCATGTTTCAAATCCAACAATCAAAAATTATTTTGTATTTATATTTTATTAATAAAAACATAAAATCAAATCAATATCCATGAAATTGAGTTTCAATAATTACTAATCTACAAAATTGTTCCACGTGTAAAAAATTCAAATATTAAAAATTATTGCTTATTTACACTTTATCTAAAAAGATTAAATCAAATCCTAATATCTATATAGTTGGGGTTCCAACTTTACTAATCAACATAATAGTTTCACGTATCAAATTAGAGTAAAAAACGAATTAGTGAAGATTATAGACCAGAAAAAAATTAAATCTAATTTTTAACCTAAATAATTCTCACAAAATAGAGTAAAATTTTTGATTTAATGTATTTTATTATCTAGGAAATAATTTTAAATAAAATTTTTAAATTAAAAAAAGTTACAATCATTTATTGATCTTAAATAAAATATGTAAGTATTAGTTTAACTTATATTTCATTTGTTTATTTTCTAAAAATAAAAAAAAACATATAATTTCCAGAAGTATGATTTTAAATATCATATACGAAGTATTGTTTAAAACACGGGTCCATATCTAATTTAATATACTTGTAACTTCAAATATTATAACAATACATTTAAGATAGAGATATACTTATAAATTTATAAATAACAAGAATTTCTAAACTTTAACTAAATAAACATTCTAACTTTAGTTTTATTTCTAAGGATTATATATTCTCATGTTATTAGATTATGTAAATAGATGGTTTTCCCAATTAAAAACAAGTAATATATATATATATATATATATATATATATTAGGATTATACATGCGTTATAATGTGTGATTAAATTATTTTCTTAAATCTTGTTTATTTAAGTTGTTCGATCCGTGTTGATATTTTGGAATGAGAAATTTTAAGAAATGCTCTTTTTGGTGTATCCATTTTCAAAAATGGCCCTTGACATTTAACATTTAAAAAATGCCCCTCATTAATACAAAAATGACAGAAATACTCTCAAAAAATTGTTATAAATTTTTCCCGCCAAAAAAAAAATTCCGGCCAAAAAAAATATTCCCGCCAATTTTTTTTAATGGAATTTCAACAAAAAAATTTAAAGAAAAAAAAACTTTCTCGCCAAAAAAAAAAATTTTCCCGCCAATTTTTTTTTATAAGGGCGCTTATATATCTTTACAAAATTTTTATATACACCTTATAAATTTTTATAAATGCCATATAAATTTTTATAAACACCTTATAAATTTTATAAACTCTCTTATAAAGCCTTATAAATTTTGATAAACATCTTATAAATTTTTTATAAACACCTTATAAATTTTATAAGGTTCCTTATAAAGCCTTATAAATTATATAATCTATATCATAAAGCCTTACAATTTTTAAAAGGTCTCTTATAAAACCTTATAAAATTTAATAGCTCTCTTATAAAGCCTTATGAATTTTATAACCTCTCTTATAAAAATTTTTTATAATTTCCCTTAAAAAATTTTTTGGCGGAAAACTTTTTTCGTAAAGCGGAAAAAAATTTGGCTGGACCTTTTTTCTGGCGGGAAAAAAGATCTTTTTTGGTGGGAAACTTTTTTTGGCGGGAAAAAAGTTTGGAAACATATAAAAAAAATAATAATATAAGGGTATTTTGGTCATTTTTCTATAATGAGTGGTGTTTTTTGAAAATGTCCAAAAAATGATGGCATTGATGAAAATATCCTCCTTTGAGGGACATTTTTGCAATTTTCTCCCTTTTGGAATATTGTTTTCAAGATGTTGTTTTAGATACGTGAAACACGAACCAAAATTGATCTAAATTAAAAGAATCAAACGTGAAAAAATAATCAAATAAGTCCTAAATATATATACCTAAAAAACAGAACTCGAACACGACTCCGAACCAAATCAAGAACCAAATTTTAATCTTTTTGAGTTTTTCTATGAAATATTTTAATTTTGAATTTTTATATATAAAAAACTCAAATAGAAACTCGATCTATACTGAAACAAACTCTATCTAGCTGAAAAAGAAAATATTTGAATAAATCTTAAACTAAAATAACTAAAATATCGAATTAGATAAACTGAACCCACCAAAATACGAGAATGTATTCTTAATCTATGTATCCGGAAAATCAAATCCAAACTCGTACCAGAGCCAAATCAATAACCAATTTATTTTATTAAAATTTAGTTTTTTTAGAGTTTTTCCATTACTTTTTTTTAAAAAAATTTTGTATAAAAATCTGTAACAAAACCTATTTTAAGTCTAGTTTAAAGGTTTTTATAAATCTTAAGTTAATTTTATCTTATAGTTTATAAGGAGAATTAAGTAACTAGCATAAATACAAACACTTATTACGAAAGTAGCATGTAGTTTTTGTATTTAGGTATATAGCAGTGGGCCATATAGTGGAGAAGACAATACACTCCCTGAAACGAAACAAAAATATTTTTAACTGTGGCCCACCATCTCCATTCATTATCTTCTCCTCCATTCATTCTTGTCTTCGTCTTTCTGTTTCTTCTTAATATCTCTTCTTCTTACCATCTCTATTTTCTTTTCTTCTTCGTTTATCCTCTTTTCTCTCTTTCATCCATTTTCATTACAGATTTCAGCAATCTGCAATAATGATTTATATTTGGGTTTCAAAAATTATATCTAAGAAGAGTGATTTGCTGGTTTTATTGTTCGATATTTCAATTAAATTCGAATTGGTGATTTTTTTTGGAAATCTTTCAGGATCTATAAATTTTATAGAGACATAGTGGATTTATAGATTTCATTACGGAATCGAAGCCTTGTACTAGGCTTGTGATTTCTTTAGTGTTTTATGGGAATTCTAACTTTTGATGACTTTTCCCTAGCATAACCATTTCATTTTCTTAAATTTTTAACAAAAGCCATAGGTAGGATTGAAGGTATGTTTCACACAGTCATGAAGAAGATGATGGCGAGTTTACGGGAAATAAGTAACTAAACCAAAAACTAATACTTTGTCAAGAAAACGTGTAATTGCGGTAAATTATGTGGTTGTAGTAAAATTTCCGGTTGGATGCAAATAAATATAGTTTGCTGCAAAATTAATATGAACTGGTGTGTGGTAACAAAGATATGAGGTTCCAAGCAAGAACCTACAAACAGAAGACAATCTCAAGGAAGCTATACAAGAGTTGGAGGCACAGACAAGGAGTAGATTATATATGTTACGTTCTCGCTTATCGTATTACTGATTGCAAAGTAAAGTTTGGCTACACTTCATGCACAACGCTCTTGTACCTGACATATAAATAAGCATAATATTGGATGCTCATCAGGTTGTTTTGCACAAACACAGAGAGCAATCTCTTGCAGGGTTGAAAGTGTGCTTCAGACAATCATGAAGAAGATGACGGCGAGTTTACGGAAAACAAGTGGTGGTTGCTGTAAAATTCCATGTTGGATGTAAATAAATATAGTTTGCTGCAAAAATAATATGAATTGGTGTGTGGTAACAAAGATATGAGGTTCGAAGCGAGAACCCGCAAACAGAAGATAGTCTCAGCGAAGCTGTACAAGAGTTGGGGGCTCAGATACGGAGTAGTTTATATATGTCGTATTACCAATTGCAAAGTGAAGTCTGACTACACTTCATGCACAACGCTCTTGTATTTTATCTTGATAACACTTACCTAATTCTGATGTTTATTGACCAAACTTTACATTTAAAATATATATTTGCATGCACATTAATGTTTTTCATATAACATTAATGTTGCAAGCATTACCCAACTACCATAATGGTTTTTGAGATGAAAAGATATTCGTTTAAATTGCATTGCAACAGACTATGCGTGACATTATTATGAAGACAATGATATATTGGAGGGTCCAGGGGACAAAAGAGAACACTCCACCAGTTGATCTCATATGCATTAATGAAGTAACCACAAAAAATCTTTCCACATTGCGGACAATATATGCAGCTAACTTAACTTTTTGCATATAACGTTAAACATTGTCTTGCAATCAGAAAACATACAAATCCGCGATAAATTATTTGTTAGATGTAAACATATTTGTTATCTGGAAACATATATATTAGCTGCAAAATTATGTGAAAAAGATATTGGGTAAAAAAAATAAGAGTTTACAAAATGACGCACGCTTACACACAACGTGACATATAAATAAGCAAAAATTGGATGGTCACCAGATTATTTTGCACAAATACAAAGAGCAATCTCTTGCAATGGTACTCAAGCTTGTCCATCTCTTCGCATTTTCCTTAATCATCTGCAACATGTGATCGACCTTCTCGTCGGTTTCTTCGTCATACCACATTATGTCTTCTTCTTGGGGACAACATATTCTGGTGATATGACAGACTGGATGTTATCCCGTATATCAGATTATAACATACAAATAGGTGCAAAACATATAAATAAGTACAAAATATATAAATTGGTGCAAAATATATTTTTAACTATAAATACGTGGTGAAGTGAACTTACAGTGTTGATGGCATCCTGATGGCCTCCAGAAGGTGGATCAGAGGTAGTGGTCTAGTGGAAATACATTGGCCGTGAAGGTGCAAACCAAATAATGAAATTAAAAAAAAATCTTTGTGAAGATGCAAAATACAAAGTTATCTGCAACCAATGCTTCCACCAAAATAATGCAAAAGTACTTATGTTGGTCTTGCTGGGAGGCAAGCACAACTCTTCGAAAATCATATCCTAACTCAGACTCAAACCCTATCATGCCAGTTACACATATATGTGGTTATCAAATCTCTATCTCCAGCTACAGAGAAGTCAAGTGAGATTATGGATTCCTTAATAACTACAAATAAAACTTTTGCAGTTATTACATATATAAGTATGCAAAACAAATATGTATCGGTTAATTAAATTATTTGAAGCCAACTAATTTCTTTGCATATATCATTGGAAAAAAGTTGAAGAATACTTGCTGCTTAAAGTCACAAACGAAGAACACCAAAACTCATACCACACCCAGAAATCAAACAAAATTAGAATGACTATAACTTAGAAATGTTGTTCATAATCAAAATCTTAAATAATTAGACTTAAGAAGTGATAAAAACAAAACATTGAATGAATTTGGCTAAAATATAATGACTATAACTCTGAAAATTCCAATCTATAAATCCTAAACCCAAATCCTAGCCTTTTCATGACACAAACTCAGAAACTCATCATCTAAGATTGAGTCATAGACCCTACTATCTGAAATACAAAACTATGATTTGATATGGAAAACAGTAAAAGGATACATACCTTCGCCGTTAGGGTTAGGGATGCGGCGGTTTGGGTGAAATTGTTAGTTACGACGATGGTAATGATGAAGAACCAGATTTGATAAGATATTGAAATGCTGAAGAATCAAATGAGAAAGAAATGAGAGAGGGATAGCAAAAACAAAAAACTTAAAAGAGGCAACAATTGTGAAGGTGAGAGAAAAAAGAAAGAGAAAAATATTCTACAAAATTAATATAATATAAATATTTTCTGACAATGATATAGGGTTAAAATAGACAAAAACTTTGTTGCAGTAACCTACGAAAATAGCATACTCCTAACACCTAAATACTAAAACTTTTTATGTTATCTAGTTCAATTTCCCTAGTTTATAACACCATCAAAATAAAAGTGTCTTCCATATATTAAAAATATTATTAGAAACAAGCCAAATTGTTTTGTCGAAAAAACAATTTACCAACGGAAAAATTAGATATGATTGCATGTTTTTTTTTTCCGTCAACGTTAATATTGGGCCACAATAACCGGCACATTAACTAAATTCTTACATAAATTTTGTAGGCGATGAGACTCGATCCTTAATTGTGTATGTGTCTCTCCCTTTAGTTACCATTGCAAATTCTATGTTAATATTGAGATATAAATTTTTCGAAAATGAAACTAAAATCATGAAAATAAAAGTCCCAATTGTTAATATCTTAAGAGAGGCCCGAAAAAAGCCTACTAAATGGATTTGGGTGGGCTCTCAAATTTGAGAAACTGGAAGGCGTCGAACACGCATCTTCTCCCACATTTGTGTCAAGTGATTGCGATCGGAAACAGATATTTCGCTCAAGATTAGCCCAATTTAGGATGATGATGATGATGTTACTTAATACCAAAAAAAAAAAAGGTTAGCCACGAGAGAGAGAAAGAAATGCAAAAACATGTGGTTGTGTGAGCAAAAAGACTGAGTCACACAACATCTCCTCCTTCAAGCCATTCTTCTACCACTCTAACCTTAACCAACCAAAACCTGCCACGTCATCTCAAATCCGAGTTCCCGTGAGTTAGGGATCTTTACTTGAAGCAACCAGACATGACCGCAGAGTCACACACACACAAACTCCATAGTTTTTGTCGTCCCCTCGTATGGAATCCATTGTGGGGCGACACAAAATAATATCTTCTTTTGCTTCTCTTCTCTTGTTTCTTTCTGGTGGATTAGCTAAGCTTTCCATCTTCCTTAAACAAAAACAAAACGTTTTTATCTTTCTTTCTTAGATTGATCGAAAGTGAACTTTTCATCTTGGCATTTGGTTTCGGAAGGTAAACGATCTCGTTTGTGTTATGAGTTTCTGATTTCTTATCTCTAAGTAACTTGTAGGGAAAGGAATTTAAAATAGATTTGGGGTTTGTTGTGAGTGTAGGAAAAGATGGGAGGAATGAAAGATGAGGCAAAGAGGATAACAATTCCTCCATTGTTCCCAAGGGTTCATGTCAATGACACTGGAAGAGGAGGCTTATCTCAACCATTTGATGGCAAAACAATGTCTCTTAAACGTTCCACCACTCTTCCTTCTCCCACCAATATCTCTGACTCTCTTTCCACTTTTTCTCTATCTCTTCCTCCACCACCCAACAACGTTCATCTCGTAAGTCCTTCCCTAATTCACTCATCTCACTTTCTTAATCTATGTGTGTGTCTGCATATTTATTTGTATAGAGAGATGATATGGTTTGATTGAATACTCTATTGGTAATAGAAAGCATTTAGGATCAAAATATAATCAACAATTCATACTTTGAATATCACTTTATGACCTGTCAAGTGACTTCTTTGGTTTGACAGATTGATGGACCTGAAAAGAATCAGTTTTCAGCAATCTGCAACACTAAGTTTGAGGGGAAGGTGAACAAAAACCCCAGAGGATCATCAGTTGCTAATACTCAGCCTTGTTTAATAAAACAAAATGAATGCCTTAAAAACCTTACCAACTTGGATTCTCCTAAAGTTCCTGTTGTTAGGAAATCAGAAACAAATCCACAAGCCAACACAGATTTGTCTCTCCAGTTTTGTACTAGCAGTAGCAGTAAAGCTAGGGGTGAAGCTGTTGGTTCTAAGGTTGCCTTGAGCAATCTTCCCGTTCGAGATAACGTTTTTTCAGGCTCTTTGGAAGATACAAGCACGAATGGGTCTCCTAATGTGATCAAGACTCAATTATGTAGAATAAACTTTTCTGAATTTAACAATGAAACTCAAAAGAAGCCAAAAACTCTGCCTCGGAGTGAACAAGATGCTTCTGACTGCTCTGTAATAGATTCTTTGTCCGGTATGAGTGCATCTTCTTATGATATTGCCAGAGTGATAGGTGACAAGAGGTTTTGGAAGATGAGAACATATATGATCAAGTTTGTATCCTTCCACTTTGTTTATGATTCAAGCTTTCCTAATTTTGCCGCATATCTTATTTTTTCTTGTTAATGTTTTCAGTCAACAGAAGATCTTTGCCGGACAAGTATTTGAACTGCATAGACTGATAATGGTAAGTTGCCAGTAACCTTATAGTTTCAGTGGAATCTGGTTTGCGTCCTATGCTTCAACTTATAGATGATCTTACCATGAACCTGAACATGATGCAGGTCCAAAAGATGGTTGCAAAATCACCAGATTTGATTTTTGATAATAAGCTTAATGGCGGCAAACATGGCACAATGAGGTCATCTGATCTGCCGGAAATGGTGGCTCCAAAGGTTAAAAAACCAAATACTGAGAATCAGAAACCTATAACAGAAGAATATTTAGAGCATATGAAACCAAAGCTTCCATTACCTTCCACAAACAAAGAACTTGTGACCCCAATTTGGCCACAACAGCTACTTCCTCCTGGAAACCAATGGCTAGTTCCTGTAATGTCTCCTTCAGAAGGTTTGGTGTATAAACCATATGCAGGACCATGTCCTCCTCCTCCTTCAGCCTTCATGGTTCCAATTTATGGCCAAGATTCGCTCGATACAGCATTCAGGTTCCCTGCTTCTACTCAATTTAGCCACAGCTACTTCCCACTGTCCAACGCAAGGACAACGTTTGACCACACAAACCCCTTTGGTCAGTTTCAAAGATGGTCCAGCACATCAAGCCATAGGACTCAAGCGATTCCATTTTCCTTAAAGAAGTCTCAGGAATCTAATGACAGTGAGGTACATGGAAGCACAGCCTCAAGTCCACCAGAGAAGAATAAATTCGATGTGCTACCTCTGTTTCCTACAGAGCCTACCCATAAAACTGATGAGTACAAGCAGAAACAGCAACCGCTGCTTCGAGCCATTAAAGCCATTCCTCACAATCCAACATCTGCCTCTGAATCTGCTGCCAGGATTTTCCTTTCCATTCAGGAAGAAAGGAGGGACTCAGATCATATGATTAGTTAGTTTTTACATTTGAACCTTCCACATATTTTTGCTCTATTGCTTATTCATCTAGTTTAGATTTTCAGCATATTCTATTTACTCTTCATATGAAGATGTAAATCAATACTATACATCATAAATACACATACACGTATACACATCTTACATTGATATTGTATTAAAATACAGCTAATAAAAGATAATACTTTTGTTGTTCTATTATTGTCTATAGTAGTCCAGTTTTAAAGGGTTTAAGAAATTCATATTAAATTACGTCAAGACCTGTTTTAAGCAATGGAACAAGAAGATCCTGATGCTTCTTGGGACTGAAGATATCTCAATGACATGTGAAGTTAACAATTTCTCTAGCCATTGAAGAATCTGTACTATCAATGTTGAAGAAGACAGTAATATTGATCAGTTGTGTTCATGCTATACGGAGCTACACTCAAAATCAAAGAACATCTCGTAATAAAACCAAGAACCAAAAGATTACAAGAGATCCGTTAGAATCCAAAAACCTTTGGTGCAATTTTGAGTAAAGGCTCCAATGTACTTGGATCAAACTTTCTTGCAAAGAGATAACACACTTGAGATGGGTGATCATAGTAGAAGCAAGCTTGTGTTCGCTGAAGCTTCTTAAAGAGCCTCTCTGTTATATCGGCCTTGCCAAAAGTAGCTGGATGAGCACCACCTCTTGACCAATCTGTCCAAGTCAATGTCCGATTGGCCAGCAAATGAGAATATTGAACAGAGAGCATTGTTGGGAAGTAATGTTCGTCCACATAACAAGGAGGTCTACAAAATTCTTTGAATTTGTGATAGTAAATGTTGTCTTTTATGATTACTATGGCAAGTTTTCGGTTAATTTCAAACCACTGAGACCCTTTTCTCCACTGGCTTAGTTGGACTTCTGGTCCCATTGCATAGCTGTATCTGCCTCTCCCGTAAGGACCCTCCTCGTCAGCAGAACCCATGAAACTATATCTTGATCTGGAGACATAATTGTAGATGAATTTAAAACCTCGAAGAGGGATGCACGCTTCAGAGAGCAAAACAAACCATTCATTAGAGATATCGAGCAACGCATTGGCCAAAAGCCTCCTTTCAGCTTCACACATACTCATCTCTCCCCACTCCACAGGCTACACACAAGTCAAGAAACTTCTAATGTGAGAAACCAATTGAAGAAACAAGATGCAAGAAACAAGTTTTGTTAAACAATTAAGTACCTGACTTGGGGTCTGTCTTCTGTAAAACACAGATGAGCTAGGAAAATCAGATTTATAATCTGGTAACGTGTGAACGTATATTGAGTAAAATCCCTCATGCCCTTTGAAGAACTTTTCCCACAGTGGAGCAAATGGCAAAGGACCTTTGGTTAGAAACATAAACGCCATTTTAGGAACCCTTTCAAAGGGATACTCAGGTATGCGTGGCTCCATCGAAGCACGCCAAAGAAGCTCGCTGTCATTCATAGAGTGCCAACTACTCAATGGAGGCTTAATAAAACTCTCTAGTGTCGTTTTGTCATCATACGTAGAGATCAATGTGCTTGGAGCTAAAGTTTGAGTCTTTAAGTACTTGATCATGTGCAAACTTACGACTGAGATTCCAAGAGCCAACACAAGGAACAACAATAAAATCTGAAGCAACCGCATCTGTAAAAGAGCCCTATATTTGTGTGTAGTTCTCCAACTAGAAGCTGGTGCAACAGTATCTTTAATCCCTTCCTCCGTCCCCATCAGCCTCAATTTCTTGATGAACAGAATCAGTTTTTGGGAAATGAGTTATGGCTGTACATAGAGATATAACACTTTGGGATCAAAAGAATCTGTGTTACTTACACAAGAAGAGAAACACAATTAGACCCCAAAATTTCCCAAGATAGTATTTTTGTCCCTGAAACCAATCACAAAAGATTGAGTTAAGCTTTTACCAAATGGGGGTTTTTCCTTTCAGAAACGTAGACAAGAAAAAACGTACGAGAAGTTCCAAATTCCAACATAGTTCTCCTGTAGTTTCCAAAAACAGAGACATAAAATAACGAATTTACGTGTTTTATTTAAAAAGAAAAATGAGAAAGAAAAAAAGTCGAAACTTTGAGTGGGAAAAGTCACCAGAAAATAGAAAAATAAGGAATTGGATCTTCTCAGTCACGCATTTGGTTCATCTGTCGGATTTGTATATATGTCTCTCATAAGCAAGGAGACGTATTAGTGGAGCTTAAGTCTTGTCTGGTGATGTCTCTGTAACTCTCGCTTGATTTTGGTATCAATTTTTGGAGGCAGAGAGCTTAGATGCACAAAATGAAGACAAGGAACATAAAGCACTAAATCTATAAGGACATTGATTGGTATCTATTGGTCTCTTCTGTAACTGACGGTATCAGACAGACATTCATTACAATCTAGAAGACAAACGTACTGTGGTTTAATAAACAGTTCTTAGAAAAACATACGGTACGTGTTAGTTAATATATTTTCAACGTATAATTGGTAATTATCCAATGAATGTTTAATTTGGGATGATTAATTCTCAACAGTGTAGTAAACATTGATAAATAATTGATTAGGGGTTTAAGCAGCTACAAAGGAAGAAGATAAGTCCACAAAACGCCGTCGTTTATCAGCCGTTCATCTTCTTTATCACGAACAAATGCCTCAAAGCTTGATTCTGTATAAACTTCATTTTCAATGTTGGCCACGACGCCTGCTTTTGGACTCAGGTACGTGGTTCCCTCGCGCTCATGGCTTCATAGGTTCAGATGCTGCTCATCCTCTTCAATGTCTCTCGCTCCACTCTCTCCTTCTGAATTCTCCGGCGGTGATAACAACCGGAAGAAGCTGAACGAAGAGAACAGCAGCAGCAACGGAAGAACTGAGAAAACGACCTCGTATTACCCGAAACGAGGTCAAACGGTGGAGCTTGTTTGCGAGAGTTTAGGGTTCAAAGGCAAAGGAATCTGTAAAGTTGATGGAACTGGTTTCGTCGTCATGTGTGACCGAGCACTTCCCGGCGAACGTTTTATCGGCCGCGTCACCCGCAAAAAAGGAAGCTATGCTGAGGTCTTCCCCTTTCTTTCTCAAATTTACGATTCTTCTGGTCAAAATCGTTGTTTTTATTAATTATAAAGTTATGATTTTTATTTCTGATTTTGATGTTTTTGTTGAGTTCTGTTACTAATTGACTATTTGCTTTTAAGTTTAGGTGACAAAAATCAAGACAATATCTCCACATAGGGACTTAGTAGAAGCTCCATGTGAGTATGCATCTTACTGTGGTGGTTGCAAAACTCAAAATCTCTCTTATGAAGCTCAGCTTAGAGCTAAAGAAGAGCAGGTTCATGAGCTTATCACTCATGTTGGAAGGTTTTCTGATAACAATCCTAGCCTTGAGATTGTCTTGAAGCCTATTGTTGCCTGTGATATCCAATTCCATTATCGGAATAAGGTTGGTTGTCTGTTTCTTCTCAAACGTGTTTATGGTTGCTTTGGTTTGAGACTCGCTGCTTCATATACTGATCACATATCTTGAATAGATGGAGTTTTCATTTGGTCCACAAAAATGGCTTCCGATTGAAATGTTGCACGAGAAGCAAGATGGTCCTCAGAACTTTGCGCTGGGACTCCACGCACCTGGATTTTTCGACAAGGTTTTGAATGTCGATAAGTGCTTACTACAAAGCGAGCCAGGAAACATGGTATATGGTGGAAGCATTATACAAAGTTAGTATTTGTTATAGTGCTCTCCTTTTTTGGATTCATTAATAAAGTTAATTTTTGAATTCAAATAGGTTCTTGCTGCTGTTCAAGATTGCTGGAGAGATCCCCAACTAAGTCTTTCACCGTATGATTGTCGTTCACACGCTGGGTTTCTTAAACATTTGATGCTGAGAACTGGAAGGTATTGAAGGTACTTGGATCAAAATTTCGATATAATATTAATAAGCAACTTGTTCTCGTACTATAGGAAAGTAATAGATGAATTGTGCGGGTGTCATGATGAAATAGAATTGATGGAAGTTGAAAAGTGGTTGCATCTGAGCATGGTCTTAGGGATAGTTCTGCTTTCATTGCACTACTTTTGCTAATATTTTGTTACGATCAAACTTGGCCATAGGAATGTGGAGACTGGTTCACAAGAGCTTATGGTCAATTTTGTGACATCCTCTTATAAGCCAGAGTTGTTGGAACCCCTCGTTGATAGAATTTCGTCAATTCCTGAAGTGGTTCGTCTTGAAATTGGTTTTGCTTTGTTTCAACAACTCTTAATCAAGCAGTACATAGACAGCTCTTTTTCTTGCTTTGTGTTCTTTAAACAATTCTATACCTTTTTTTTTGGCTCGTGAAAATACAGGTAAGTATCATGAATAATGTTAATTCTTCAGTTGGAAATACATCTGTTGGGGAAAAGGAATATACTCTCTACGGGAAAGATACAATCACAGAGGTCTTAAGAGGCCTTAAATTTCAAATTTCAGCCAACTCTTTCTTTCAAACTAACACTCATCAGGTAAATTGAACAATTAAGCACATGGAATCCGTTTATACTCCAAATATTAAACACAAACTTCAATACAGATTATGTTCACTGTGTAGGCTGAAGTTTTATATAAGCTTATTGAGGAATCAGCTGGACTTAAAGGCGATGGCTCAGAAGTAGTGCTTGATCTTTTCTGTGGAACTGGTACCATAGGTCTTACACTTGCCAGAAGGTAGAAACATGAGTAAGAGATGTCAGAATGAAAAGTTCTCTTTGCAAAATTTAACTGTTGCTGATTGCTCAGTTTGTTTCTCCTCTTTCTAGGGCCAAACATGTGTATGGTTATGAAGTAGTTCCACAAGCAATAACAGATGCACACAAGAATGCTCAAATTAACGGCATAGAGAATGCAACATTCATCCAAGGGGATCTGAACAAAATAGGAGAAGACTTTGGGAACAATTTCCCTAAGCCTGATATCGTCATTTCTGGTTATAATCTTCTTCACATTGTCGCATTTTGTCAGCATCTATTATTTTGCATTCTACCAATTCTAAAGTGTTTTTCCACAGATCCCAATCGACCTGGTATGCACATGAAGTTGATCAAGTTTCTGCTAAAGCTTAAAGCCCCACGGATCATTTATGTGTCTTGTAATCCTGCAACCTGTGCTAGGGATCTTGATTACCTCTGTCATGGCGTGGTTAGTATCTAATTCTCCACTCATTTTTTCTCGTTTAATTATTTATGAGAGTAATCAACAAAATTTGATGATTTGAAAACGTAGGAGGAGAAGAATGTAAAGGGTTGCTACAAACTGATGAGTGTTCAGCCAGTGGATATGTTCCCACACACTCCTCACATCGAATGTGTCTGCTTGCTTGAGCTTTCTTGAGCTGTCTTGTGAGTTGTGACTATGGCTGCTTCATTTTGGTCTCTCAGCAAATGATAACAGATGTTATTTAGATTGATGGAATTTTGGTTTTCCATTAATCCTCTGTTTTTAGAAAACAGAGATTTTACTGATTTGTTTCGTGACCACCTTTCATGAACCCCACTTATTATTTGAATCGATTGATTGAGATATATTTACAGAAAGGAAAACGAGAACTATATAACTTCAACAAGAAAGTGATCAAGAGTGTCAAAAAAATAAAAAATAATAAATAGAGAAATGATTAACGAATCAGAGTTAAACTAATTATAAAATGAGTTGTTGGCAAAAAAACTAATTATAAAATGAGTTCATTTCAACTTTACAAGATGCTTTTTCTTCATCTTCTCTGCCATCTCTTTCTTGTTTTCTCGAGCTAAGTTGACGAGCATAAGCAGCAACTCGCTTTACCAACTTCACGATGTCTGTCTTAGGCTTTTTGGAATCCACACGACTCAGCGACAATGGTTTCTTTTTCTCTCCCGCTGACTCCATGAACGAGAATGACAAACACCAATAATACTGTCTCGACTTTTGGCTTCCATTGTTCTTTCCCTCTAAAGCATGTTTCTTTACCGACATGTCAGAGATCTACAAGAGAAATTTCAGAATTGTTGTAATTTGAATTAGGAAGAGACTATTAATAGATAGCCAAATGGCAGACAAATTACTTGTAAGACCTCTTACCTTTCTCTGCTATATTCAATTATGATTCCACAAACTCTTATTTTTAAACATATCTTTGGTAATATGGATCCAAAAATCATCAATTTCCAAATCATTATTCCAATCAACCACACTTCTAAATTGGTAGTAATTGTTATTAATATATATTTATAATATATAAATAAAAGAAAAAATTAACTAATATAACCTATTTTATTTTATATATTACTAGGATAACTTTTTTAAATTATTTTGATAACCTACTTTTTTTTTAAATATATCAATTTTACCCTTCACTCCAAAAACCAACAACTCTTTAGACGACTTGATAGTTATGAAATCAAAGTTCCCTATAATAGTTATGGAATATAATTTCTTCACTAACTCATCCTTGTTAGCATATATTTTTCATTCTTCAATTTCCTCGAAAGCCGGGAGAGTGTTTTGAGTAGATTCAAAAAGTTTGTTGCTCTTCGTAATCTTCGTTTACAGAACAATCTAAAGAATCTGAATCACCATTCATGGAACCGATATAATTACCTTCTCCATCAATATCAAAAGCAAAATTTCCTGCATCATTAAAATCATAGTCTTCAAGAGCACAACTTTGTGATTGAACTTCATATACTTCGTTCGGAAAAGCACTGTTAGCATCATCTTCATAACTTCCATCAAGTGTACCACTTTTTTCATCGAATTCATTACAATTCTCGTCCCTACATCGATAGTGCCACTTTTTTTTTACGTTTTCATCACAATTCTCATTTTCCTCATCGATAGTGTCACTTTTATCGTCATATTCATTACACTCTTCATTCCCCCTATCGATAGTACCACTAGTTTCAACGTTGTCCTCACCATCTCTATTTATGTGCACACATATAAAACGATAAATATTTTGCGTTAATAATTTTTAGTCATATAAGCGACATATCCGAATCATTTATAAATATCAGTTCCATAGTTTGGATGCGTTGACCAATTGAAAAATGTATAGACTGATCGATCTGAGTTACGCAAAGATGCTATTTGTTCTACAATGAATAGATTGAACAGTCTCTACACAGATCGATTGGTCTATTCATCGCAGAACAAATAGCATCTTTGCTAAAGCTCAGACCGATCGATCTGATAACAGATCAATTGGTCTGAACAACGCAGAATAAATATCTTATTTGCAAAAAATCAGATCGATCGGTCTAAACATAGATCAGTCGGTCCACGCGTCCGAAAAAAAAGTCTGTCAGATTTTGGCAGACTTGCAGGAAGTCAGCCAAATTTTTGGTAGATTTGCAGGAAGTCTGCCACATTTTTGGTAGACTTGCAGGAAGTCTGCTAGAGTTTTGGTAGACTTGCAGAAAGTCTGCCAGATTTTTGGTAGACTTGCAGGAAGTCTGCCAGATTTTTGGTAGACTTGCATGAAGTCTGTCAGATTTTGGTAGACTTGCAGGAAGTCTGCCAGATTTTTGGTAGACTTGCACGAAGTCTGCCAGATTTTTAGTAGACTTGCAGGAAGTCTGCCAGATTTTGGCAGACTTGCAGGAAATCTGCCAGATTTTTGATATATTTGCAAGAAGTCAGCCAGATTTTTGGTAGACTTGCAAGAAAACTGCCAAATTTTGGCAGACTTGCAGGAAGTCTACCAGATTTTTGGTAGACTTGTAGGAAGTCTGCCAGATTTTTGGTAGACTTGCGAGAAATCTACCAGATGTTTGGTAGACTTGCAGGAAGTCTGCCAGATTTTTGGTAGACTTGCGAGAAGTCTGCCAGATTTTTGGTAGACTTACAGGAAGTCTGCCAGATTTTTGGTAGACTTGCAGGAAGTCTACCAGATTTTTGGTAGACTTGTCGGAAGTCTACCAGATTTTTGGTAGACTTGCAGGAAGTCTGCCAGATTTTTGGTAGATTTGCATGAAGTCTTCTAGATTTGGGTACACTTGCAGGAAGTCTGTCAAAACTCAAAACTTTCAATAACAAAACCCAAAAAGTATATAATTTGATAAAATTGTTACCTGAACATTAGTAGGCAATAAATTCTTATTGATAAAACTAAAATCTTCTGTTTCTTTCACCATAATTTAGGAATATCTGAGAACAAGGAGAATATTTCTTCAGTATATATACTTTTAAAAGGGAAAAGAATATTTTTTATATACCTAAAATATTTCTATTTTTGAATAAGGTTATTCAAATCTTTCTAAATTACCTACCTACTAACATTTAAAAGGAAAAAGTACAACTCATTATTTTTTTTGTTTTAGAAAAGGGTGTAATGGTAATTAATAATAATAGAGAAAAAAGTGGGTTATATAAATAATTAAAAAAAGTAGGTTATCTAAGTAATTTAGAAAATAAAGTAGGTTATCATAGTAAATTTCTCTAAATAATAATAAGAATATAATTGGGGTAAGGTGTTGAATATAATGAAACAAAACTATTGTAAAGATATAAAAATTGAAAAGATGTTGAATAATTAGGTGAAAGAGAAAAAGATCATGTAGAGTGCTAAAAGAGAAAAAATAGTGTGTTTTGAATGAAAAAATTATTGGTATAGCATAAGTGTTTGATAACTCCATAATGGCAACTTAAAATAGATTCAAGAAACTAGAAGAACATTATTATTTTCCTAAATAAATGAACACAAAAAACAATTCATATAATCGATTATTTACCTCTCTATCCAAATAACGCATATAATTCAAATTTGAATTAAACCAATAAATCATCTAAAATATAAGAAAACTCACTATCTAATGTGGACATCGACCAAAAAGCCGTGAACATGGACCAAGAATCCATTGAAGTACCAAGTATGCAAGAGGGACCAAGCACGAGAAGCAAGACAAGTGCACTAAGGGAAAAG
>OVBA01005643.1:0-19327 GCA_900406435.1 Lepidium aucheri
AGTTTGCATACCTTCCCAGCATTTTCAGAAGATGTGAAACCTTCAGGTTGGTCATGTACACATCCTCTTCCTGATTTTCATTAAGGAAAGCTGTTTTCACATCCATCTGCCAAATCTCATAATCATAATAAGCGGCAGTTGCTAGGAGAATCCGAGTGGATTTAAGCATTGCGACTGGGGAGTAAGTTTCATCATAGTAAATACCATGAATCTGCTTGTAACCTTTAGCCACCAATCTGGCTTTGTAAATTACTACATTACCATGCATGTCAGTTTTCTTCTTGAAAATCCATTTGCACTCAATGGCTTTTGCACCATCAGGTAAATCCACCAAAGTCCATAATTTGTTCACATGCATAGAGTCCATTTCAGGTCCAGCGGCTTCTAGCCATTTTTCCAGAGTCACGGCCCATCATCGTATCCTCAAAAGACGTAGGTTCATCATTTTCGAGGAGCAATAGATCATGATCTGTCACCTATACACCAAATCTATTAGGTTCGTGACGAATCCTTTCAGACTTACGCACCTCAGGTTCCACATGATTAGATTCTTCTACGACTCTTCGTAGATCTAGTTGATTCTCTTCCTCATGAGTCAGAGTATTCTCCTGTGTTTCTCGAACTTCTTCGAGTTGTACTTTACTCCCACTGTTTCTCTTGGACAGAAATTCTCTTTCTAGAAAAACACTATTTCGAGCAACAAACACTTTTTTCGGAAGGGTTGTAGAAATAATAACCTTTGGTTTCTTTAGGATAACCAACAAATTGGCACTTATCAGATTTAGGTCCAAGATTATCAGAAAACATACGTTTAACATAAGCTTCACAACCCCAAATTTTTAGAAAAGACAAGTTTGGAACCTTTCCAGTCCACATCTTATATGGTGTCTTTTCAACTGATTTTGATGAACATCTGTTGCGCGTAAACGCATACGTTTCTAGAGAATATCCCCAAACGGACAATGGAAGATCTGTATGACTCATCATTGATCGAACCATATCTAATAGAGTTCGATTTCTCCTCTTGGATACACCATTCAATTGTGGAGTTCCTAGTGGAGTGAGTTCTGAAAAAATTCCACATTCTTTTAGATGATCATTAAAAGTTTGGCTCAAATATTCTCCACCTCGATCAGATCAAAGTGCTTTGATTGTCTTGCCAATCTAATTTTGTACTTCATTCTGAAACTCCTTGAACTTTTCAATGGATTCAGATTTATGTTTTATTAAGTAAACATAACCATATCTACTATAATTGTCCGTAAAAGTGATGAAGAACGAGTTGTTTCCTCTAGCATTTATACTCATTGGTCCACATACATCTATATGTATAAGTTCCAACAAGTCTTTGACTCTTTCATTGTGACTAGTAAAAGGAGCTTTAGTCATTTTTCCTAATAAACAAGACCCACATTTCTCAAATGATTCAAAGTCAAATGAGTTCAAAAGTCCATCACTATGAAGCTTTTGAATACGTGTCTCATTTATATGGCCCAAACGACAATGCCAAAGGTAAGTTTAATTTGTGTCATTTGACTTAAACCTTTTAGTATTAATGTTATAGATAGGCACACTTTGGTTTAGAATATAAAGCCCATTCTCCAATGAACTACTATCGTAAAAGACGTTACTACGATTAAATGAGCAACACTTGTCTCCAATCACAAAACGAAATCCTTCTTAATCAAAACAAGGAATAGAAATAATATTTCTGCTTATAGCAGGAACATAGTAGCAATTATTAAGTTCTAAAACCAAGCCTGAAGGTAAAGACAAAAGAAATGTTCCTACATCTAATGCAGCAACTCGTGCTCCATTTCCAACACGCAGGTCCACTTGTCCTTTCTTCAAGGTTCTACTGTTGCTTAAGCCCTGCATATTTGTACAAATATGAGCACTACAGCCAGTATCCAATACCCAAGAGTTAGAACCAGAAGTAGTAACATTTACTTCTATAACATAAATACCTAAAGACAATGTTTCAAAAGTCTTCTTCTTTTTCAGATCTTCCAGATACTTTTTGCAGTTTCTTTTCCAATGCCCAGAGCCATTACAATAATGGCACTTATCAACTTCAGAAGGACCAGGCTTAAACTTAGGAGTTCGACCAGACTTGCTTGAATTTGCAATTCAACTTGCCTTTCCCTTTCCTTTGTTTTTGCCTTGTTTCTTAAATTTTTAACCCTTTTGCATCAAAAGAACATGATGGCTGTCGTTCTTAACATTGGGCTCATCAGTTTTGAGTATTCCATGCAGCTCAGTCAAAGTCTTTGTATGGTTGTTCATGTTGTAGTTCATAACAAACTGATCATAACTTGACGACAATGACTGCAAAATGAGATCAGTTGCCAACTCTTGGCTTATTGGGCAGTCCAGTTTTCCAAGATTATCTATATAACTCATCATCTTAATGACATGAGGGCTAACTGGACTATCCTTTGGCAGCTTACTCTTAATGAGAGCTTTAACCGTTTGGTATCTCTCAGTTCGTGCTTGCTGCTGAAACATACCTTTCAGGCTAGTGATCATGTCAAAGGGGAATCCACGTTCTCATATTGCTTTTGTAAGTCCGAGTTAATGGTAGCCAACATAAGACAACACACATCGACCATATCACTAATATGCTTGGCATAAGCATTTCTCTCTCTGCATGTGGAGCATTGGTATTAGGTTTTTCACAATGAACTTTTTCAAGAACATAGTCATTTTTCTCTTGCTTGAGAACAATTCTCAAGTTTCGATACCATTCAAGGAAGTTCGATCCATTCAATTTGTCCTTCTCAAGGACAGATCACAATGAGAATGAACTGTGAGGAGTTGACATTGCTGTACACACGATTAGCAAATGTTAATATGATGTTCATAAGTACGAGAAATCTCAACAATTAAGAAAATTCACATTATATTCAAAACAATATTATCCTCAAAATGAATATAATGATCCAAGATCCATATTTCACTAGGATTCAAGTGAGGTTTGACTCATCGCCTGAATAGCTAGCTATTTAGGTAAACAACAGTTTGTTAATTATATCACATATAACTCTTGGTTGTTAGAAGACATCTTATGTTAAATCTAACCTATGCTTCTAACCCCAAAACCGTTTTGATAGCTTAGTCAAGTAAACCAACCTTTTCATGTATAGAAACCGTTTCTATCTATCTTACTTATTTAATTGTAGATTTCTTGCTGAACAAGTCAACCATACAACGAAACAAGTTTCAATTGTTGATTGGATTGGAAAGGCATCCAGAATACTTAATATTTATTGATGATTAGACTTTAACCCAATCTTTATTTATATTTTAATTCACATCACATGTAAAATAAATATAAACAATATATCTCAAATATATTATATTGGATTACTAGTAATTAAAATAATTTAATCTTATTAAAATTAATTTAATTGTTTATAATTTACTTTAAATCGAATTTAGAAATTAATTCTAAATATAATTCTAACTACCAAAATGCTTCAACTTATCAAATAAATCAAAGATTGTGGCTTCTCTTTAATCAATTTCAGAGTCTTACTTATTAGAAATTGACAAAGCACTTTAACTAATTTACTAAGCCAAAGATTTCAACTTTTAATTTACATTAAATTAATTTTAGAGTTGCAGCCACATCAGAACTCTTATTCTTACGATTCGAAAGTACTAATCATAACAGTTTAACCAATCTAATTTGGTCAAATACTGCAGCTCACGAAAACATAGCCGGAAGGCCTCATACACAATTATGCATGATCTCATAAACCATTGCAATCGAAAGCGAATAACAATCATGAAACCACCTATATTATTAACGCAGATTTATCGGATGATCAATTCGACCTCAAATTTCGATTTCGACAAACGATGAACATAAGTGAATCATCAATTTCAATAAACACACGATTAACTTCTTTAATCTCTAGCATCATGAAGTTTCCAGATTAATTATCTATACAAAATATAGGTTAAACTAGATCCAATTTCAGAATTAAACCTGGCTCTGATACCACTTAAGAAAAACGAACTAGATTGCAACATCAAACAATTAAACAGGACCTCATGTAAATTCTGAATTACAATTAGATCTAAAAATTTAGAGTATACCTTTTTTTTGCAGCGGAATTAGTTGACAGAATCGAGATTCTTTTAGCACTCCAAACGTAGTGCCTCTATCGCTATCCACGCGCACACAAACTGGATCACGAACGGGATGCTAGTGACGTTTGAGATCAAATCTCATTCTCTTAGGGCTGCTGTGTCGTGTGTCTTTCTGTCTTTTGAAAACCAACGTTTTCATTAGATATTTATAATGACACACATAATCTAATCTCATTAGGTTTAGCAAGGGCTTAAGCCCAATATAAACATGGTGAACTAAATCTCATTTAGTCTGGTTAATATGCTTAAACCCAACACATAATAAAAGATAACGATTATTCTTTTATGTGTGTTACGTAAACATATATCTAATATATGTGTCCATAAATATAAATATACTTTGATCTAATTTGCTTAGGTGTGTGACCCTATAAAATCATATAGTATTAGTAATAGATTCTTAATCTATAGATTATAATTGTTTATAGCAAAACATTATAACCACCTAATATTATACGATATCGAATACTTGATTGTACAACTTCGTAAAAGAAAGTACGAATGATTTCAGGACATTCCCAACAAAGACTTCTAGTGAAAATTTCTGGTGGAGATTTCTAAAACAGACATACAACCACTAGTGAGTGCAGCAAAAGCTTATCAGTCATCTAACATAAGGGAATCAATGCAGTTAAAAGTTGGGTAGCCAGCAAAGAGAACACATTGTAGATATAAAAAAATTGTCAACAAACTATAAATATTACATTGTAGATAAGGGTAGACCAGACCAAAAAGAATGTAGAAAAATGATGGAAATCTGATTTATTATATTCAATTTGATTTTTTTGGTCAATATTGGCCACAACTGGCCGGCCATTAGCCAAGTTTCTACATAATATAGAAGGTGAGACTCGATCACTAGATACACAAGTGTGTCTGTCTTTAGTGGACTTACTATCTACTAGTAGAATAAATGCCACTTGTCGATTAAATTTGATTAACAAATCCAAAAACAAAACACTATTATAAAAATTTACAAATAAAATAATTACGTAAATTTATAACAAATATTAGTTGGTATTGTAAAGTTAACAATTGCAAACCAAAATCGTTATAATATAACAAATATACAATTGCAGAACAAAAACCTACCGTAGTAAGTGACAGATATATTATCGCGGGTGATCTACCAGTGTTTTCTACAATTCTATAGATCTGTTTACATTGTGTTTTCTCAATGCTAAGGAAGTTCATATTTCATGTAGTTAATACATTTCTTGTTTTCTTTTTGCTAAAAGGTTTTCATTAATAATAAAATATAGAGACTGAGAGAATACAAGAGGGAATCATAATTGCCCACTACAACCATCTTTTAACAAAAGACCAAAAAGAGTTGTTTCGAAAACATCTCAGAGAGCACCCAAATGTTCACAAAATTTTGATACAATATTCCAGTGCATATGTTGCGGAGGATTTCCATAATCTTTCGAAAAATGACCCGGAAAGAAACATAAAGACCATGATGCAGCCCTCTATTTCTATCATTCCAAACTTCATTGATGCATTGATGCAGGCCTACCAAGCTTGGACATAATCCAACATATGTAGCTTAGTTGCTGAAGGTGAGCGACGCCATGCTAGGTCTGCTTCTCATGATGCTGAACATTAGATTGATGAAGCTTGTCCATCAGGTTAGAGCAAATCGTATAGGAGGAGCATTAAAAGAAGAAATGATACCTTAACGCGTTCGTTTCACCATAAAACAAGACAGACTTGATCGACATTCAATTCCCATGAAACTAACTTGTCAAAAGTTGGGTTTCTGTTCAAAGCAAAGAGCCAAAGTGCAGGATCTTTGGGATTGAGACAGAGTTCCAAACTAGTGCAAACCATGAAACTTGGGGATGGGAAAGGCGAACAATGATCTAAATATCTCTAGAGATGATGTGTGAAAAACTTATCATCGACGAGCCAAAAAGAAGAGTTAGTTCTAAGCGACCACTACATTTGAGTAAGAAAGCGTTGAAGTTGTAGGGATTATTCGGTACATGTTTGAGGTAGAGACCATTCATTGGGTGATAACACGTCTTTAACAAGCGAATTGAATGTCACCTAGAGTAAGGGGACCTTGTCTGCGAAAGTAAGATATTAAGTGCCAAATGGGATCCAAGGATTCCACCAGATAAATTTATCTTTACCATTGCCAATATTTATCCTAAGGAAACGCATAGCTTTAGGTCACCATTTTAACAACCTGTAAAAATTCCAAGACAGATTTTTTTTTTTCATTAATACCTCATAAACAAGACCGATAAAGGTACTATATATGTATCCAGGCTACCCAGATCGACCCGAGCGAAAGAACAACATGAAAATGAGCTTGATCCCACACATCTGATTCCAACAATGATTGAATTCCCAAGCCCCCTTCTTCCTTAGCAAGACATATATTGTCCCACGAAACCTTTGCTCTAGAGCTTGAATCAAGAGTCCAATGCCATAAGAAGCTGAAGAGGCTGTTATAAGACGAATTACCTTTCCAGATAGAAAAAGCACTGGTCCAGAAGTTTGTTACATCCACAATGACCGTAGATAAGAGTTGAAGTCTACTATCAAGGCTAAGATGTTGATGTATCCATCTTTGAAACTTGCAACAAATCTTCGAGATGAGGGGGTCACAGTTAGTTATGGTAGTTTAGAGCACAAAAGGAAGGCCAAGATACCAAAAATGAAGAGAGTTAGGGGATAGAGACAATCAAGATTGAATGAGAGACCAAGCAGTTCTACGGAGAGACCAGATATGAACATTGATGTCCTCACTATATTAACTCATAAAACTGACATTGTTCGAATTATGTTAGAATAGAGAAGACATCAACCAATGAAGAGTACATCCATTTAAGAAGATGAGGAGATCTTCAACAAAAGAGAAGTGAGTGAGCTATTGAACTTGACATCTTGAATGAAACCTGATAGTACCGTCAATCTTAGCTCTAATCAACATTGAAAATATGTCATTCATTGCCATTGCAAAGAGGATACAAGATAATGGTTCTTCGTGGTGCAACCATGTGGTTGACTTAAAGTATCCTACAGAAAGACCGTTAATACTCAACAAACAAGTGGGAGTAGAAATACAAACTTTGATCCAGGAAATGAAATGATCCAAAATATGATAGGCTTGTATTCGTGCTCAAGAGAGTGGTTTAGTCAATATGTCAGCCAACTCGGCATTTGGGGAGACATGAGAGACTCGTAACATGCTAGCTTAAATTTAATTCTGAATAGAATGATAGTCAAGTACTATGTGTTTGATATGAGAGTGAAAAACTGGGTTGGCACATAAGTGTGGCTCTTATTTTTTTCACAATATATAAGCGGAGCAACACGGAAGTTTATTTGTAGATCAATGAGGATTGAACATAACCAACGTATCTGAGTTGCTGTGTTAGCGATTACACGGTACTCTGCTTCTGTTGGAGCGGGCAATGTTGCTTTGCTTCTTAGACCAAGAGATTGGATTCTTTGTTGGTGTAGGTTAAAACCCAAGGAAATAGTGAAGATCCATATGGCCTTGGATTGAGAATTAGGTGGAAAAATCGGCGAGAACCTCATTGATTTTTTTGTCGTTGTTACTTATGACCAAACTGTCATCAATGTATTAAAAAACATAGGTGAGAGATTTACCATTGAATTAAAAAATGTATCAACTAGTGAAGGTTGCGAAAAGATGATTCTTGAGAGACACATAAGTGCGAGGTGTTTGCTTGAAGCCATAGATAGCTTTTGTAAGCAACACACAAAGGATAGATTGTCTTGTTTGATGAAACCGGGTGGCTGAGACATGTCTATATCTTCCCTGGGATCACGTTGGATGTATTAGAATATGGGTTTCCAACACAAAACCAATTGGCAATAAATGGAGAGGCTCATATCTTATATATACTAGAGAGGATCCTTTCGAACTTCTGATGTGGGATGTTATTCCCTAATACGCCCCCTCGAGATGATGGCTCTTTGGCCATTAATCTCGTATGTTCGGGGATGGATCGACGACACCAATATTAGGCCTGGGTTGTCGATAAATGGACCACTTTGGGTCGGATCAGGTTGGACAGTGTGGATCGTGGGCTCTGATACCATATTAGAATATGGGCTTCCAACTCAAAACCAATTGGTAATGAGTGGAGAGGCTCATATCTTATATATACTGGAGAGGATTTTTTTTGAACTTCCGATGTGGGATGTTATTCCCTAATAGGATGAACGAATTCTTGATATCAAGTTGCTTGATCGTTTTTTCTTGAAAATTGGACTGAATGTTTCACCGTTCTAATCCATATTCTTGTGTATATCTTTTGGCAATGAGTCTTGCCTTATATTGTTTGATAGTCTTGTTCGAGTGAACCTTTATTGTGAATACCCCACGACAACCAACCAAATAATAATGTGATTCAGATGGTACCAAATCCCAAATGTGATTGATTACATGACCATCAAATTCTGTTGATGCCGCACGAGTCCAATTTTCATCCTTGAGAGCTTGATTTGTTGTTCATGGTTTTGTCGAAGACATTTTAAGACCTGTTACAACAAGAGAAATTTTGTTTTTTTTTTTAATTTATGAATGTTATTTTTGGCCCTGGTTGTCATTTTATGGTGAATTTAGTTCAGTGGTTGTTGGGTTGGGTTTGTTGGATTCGTGGGCTATTGATTGAGCTAATGGACTGGTTTGGATTGGATTACGCTGAGTTTGTAGTGGTTGGGGCTGGGCTGTGGGTATCAGCTCAATTTGTGTAAGAGTCGTGGGGCTTATGATGTGTTGGGTTGAGCTGAGCCGTAGGTCTAAACCCATTTTGATATGGAGTAGTAGGCTTAGAGGAAGGGAGAGAGGAAAAGTTTTCATCAACAGAGAGTGAACGGGACAATACTTGAGCTGTGTTGGTGTATACGTGTTGTGGTGACAGAGGTCTAGAGTGAAGGTCCGAGTCAGGGGGTTCTTGTGGCAGCGTTGAAGAGAATTACGAGATGGCAGTAGGAGGTATATATCAAAAATGGTGTGAAATTGTGTTTGACACAAACTCTGTTTGGCGATTTGTTGTTTTGTAATTGGCGGAATATGTAGATCTTTTCATTGAATTAGATGTGGCGTGATGTTTAAATCTGACCAGTGTCACGATGTAGATAGTAATAGGTGCTCTGGTTTGGTGAATACCTCATAAAATAAAGGGTAAGGATCTATCTTAGAGTTTATGCTTGGTGGATGACCTTAGCCATAAATAATATACATAGCCCAACAGTCTTAATTTCTCATAGTTTGGTGATTGCTAAAACAACTTCTAGTAGGGAGAGATCATGTTTAGAACCTGAGTTGGTAGACAACTGATAAGGTAAACCAATGTTGCTAGAGCATAGGACCAATACATCTTTGGCATAGACACTTGAGAAGGAGTGTCAAACTAGTCTCAACGAAATGGTGGTGTTTCTCTCCGTAAGACCGTTATGCTCTTGCGTGTGTGGCAGGCGAGGTAATGTGTGATATACTCTTAAATGAAAAGATTATCTTAACGCTATATTTTCACCACCATTGTGAGAAAACAATGTGCCTATGCGTAGTTGTCGATTTTCCACCAGTCCTTTAAACGCCTTGAAGACATTATTAACTTCTTTTTTTTTCTTGAGTGGAAACATCCATGTGAACCTTGTAAAATGATAAGTGAAGATGACATAATATTTCTGATTGTTAATTGATAGAAGTGGTGACATCCAAACATCGCTATAGATATACTCAAGTGATCGTGTTGAGGCAATAGATATAGAAATGGAGGCTGAATGAATCATAAGATAGATCAATGTACAGTATATATACAGACGAGATACAAGTATCTAGGTATTTACAGTTGACAAAATTATTCTCGCCTTAATACTCCTATATGCCTCCTTAAGATGGAGGTGCCTTAGTAACTCAAATCTTGTTAATGAACTTAAGAAACCATGGTCGTGGCAATGGTTTCGTTAGAGCATTAGCCAACTGATCGTTTGGAGAAACATATGCCAATCTGAGTGCTTTGGAGCGTATGTTGTCTCTGACAAAATGATAATCCAATGCTATGTGCTTAATGCGAGAGTGAAATACTGGATTGAAACACAAGTAGTTGGCTCCAGTATTATCATAGTATATCACCGGAGTTGTTGGAGGTTAACCTTTAATTCTGTGAGTAATGAGCATATCCATCGTAGTTCTGATTTAGTCTCAGCTACAGCCCTGTACACTGCCTCTGTGGATGATCGAGCTACTCCTTTTTGCTTCTTTGAACACCACAAGATAGGTGTTCCGCCAAGATAGATCACATATGCATTGGTGGAGACAAAATCATCCACGTCTTGACCCCAATCCGCGTTTACGAAAGCATGTAATGTCGGTTGTGATGTTGGACGAATGAGAATTCCATGAGTAGTTGTCCCTGCAAGATAGTGTAAGATCCGTTTAACTGCTTGCCAATGCAAGGCAGTTGGACAGTGCATGTATTGGGACAGTTTATTTACCGAGTATGCAAGGTCTGGCCTCGTTAGAGATAAGTATTGAGACTGCCAAGAATGGTCATGTACTCACGAGCAACATCAAGTCGTGAACCAGAGTTAAGAGACAGTTTTGGCGTTTGAGCCATCAGAGTTAAGACTGCTTAGCATCAAGCATATTGGTCTTCCTTAGAAGGTCAATATTGCACTTCCTTTGCATCAAATGAAATTCCTATGATGTTCTTGTAACCTCTATGCCCAGAAAATAGTGAAGATCACCCATTTCCTTGAGAGAAAATCGAGTTGTCAGAGTTTGGATCGACGAATTGACAAGAAAAGAGGAACTCCCTGTCACAATTATGTTATCCACATAGACTAATATGTAAGCATGATCAGCACCCTTATTGTACACAAACGTAGATGTGTCAGCCACAATGTTTATGAAGCCAATATCCACCAAATATGTTCTCAATTCCTCATACCAAGTTCTAGGAGCTTGTTTCAAGCTATATAGAGCCTTGTTCAATTTACACACATAATCCGGTCTATCCTTGTCAACAAATCCGAGAGTTTGTGGAACATAAACCTCATTAGACAATGTACCTTGTAAGAAAGCACTATTGATGTCCAATTACTTTACTTGCCAATTTTTCCCAACAGCTACTTCAAGAATTGCTTGGATTATTGTCGACTTCACAATAGGACATAATGTTTTGGAGTAGTCCTTCTCATATTCTTGATTAAATCCCCTTGCAACAAGCCTTGCTTTATGATGATCAATTGTGCCATGGGGCTTATACTTGAGAGTGAAAATCCACTTTGTTTGAATTACATTCTGCTTAGGTGCTGGTGGGACCATTTCAAACGTATTATTTTTGATTACTGCATTTATCTAATCGCCCATAACTTCTCTACAGATCGGATCAAGTAATGCCTGAGCCATTGTTTTTGGTTTCGTTGGTACAACAAGTCTAGTGACTACATATTAGACTCAGCTTCTTTATTGGCTTTGTGATTTGATTCTTTGATCGTGTGCGCATTGGATGCATATTAGCATGCGGATGAGAAGATTTAGTATCAGAATTAACCTGATTTGGTAGTTCTATTGAAAGAGGAGACGATGCGGGAGCTGCAGATTCAGATGTGGAGACTACATGATCTGGCGTCGTTGTTGTACTTGCTGGATTGGGCTCAGTATTTGACCCATTAGAAGAAGTTGGGCCTATGTGAGATCTTATTTTATTTGGTAGACCAAGAGAGAGTATTTGTTGGGCCAGAGATAGATTTTGGCCCATATTGGAATTTTCTGAATCAACTTCACCTGTGACAGATAATGATGGCTATGAAACTTGAAACGACGATGGTGGTGATTAGTGAGAATCAGAGAGCAAGGGAGCCGACGACAACGATGTCAATGCTGGGATGAGCTGTTGAGTGACAACAAGGATAGAAGGGTGGTGTTTGAAGATATTGTTTGGGTTGAGTCAATTTCAGTGATACATGATGGTAGAGGGTTGTTCTTTGCGAATGGAAACACAGACTCCATGAAAGTGACATGGCAATATATGTAAATCTTTTGAGACTCACGATGAAGATATATGTAGGCACTGTTTCAAGGAGTAGCCTAGAAAGACACATGGCGGAAATTGTGTATCCCATTTGTGCTTCGCATAAGGGCGAAGCCACATGAAACATTGACAGCCAAACACCCTCAGCTTCTGATAGTTGGGCTGCTGAGAAAACAGCTTGGTGTATGGTGATATACCACCAAGTACAGGCGTGATCATTCGGTTGATAAGGTAGATAGAGGCAGCAAATGCTTTAGTCCAGAACTGCAAAGGTATTGACGCTTGATTGACTAAAGTAAGTCCCGTTATTATTATATGCTTGTGTTTCCTTTTGGATATCCCATTATGTTCTCGAGTGTGAGGTGGCAATGTCAAATGAGATATCCCATGTACGGCTAGAAACTGTCTGAGAGCTATAGACTCTCCACCATTATCAGAATAGAGTGTTGCAGTTTTAGTTTAAAATCTATTTTCCACCAGTTCCTTAAACACAATGAAAGTTTATGAGGCTTGGGATTTGTTTTGTAGGGGCTAGAACCAAGTGTATCAGGTAAAGTGATCAACCAAAATGAGATAGAATCTGTAATTGTCAGGGATGAGAATGGGAGAAGTCCAAACATCAGTATAATTGTATTGTAAGGGACAATTTGAAAGAATGGAATTTTTAAAGAAAAGTAGTTTAAGAGATTTATTTTGAAAAAAATCTTGACAAGCAAATGTTTTATCTGAAGCAGAATTAGGGAGTTTAAACTGAGAAACAATGGAATTTAAAACATATAATGATGGGTGGCCAAGTCTGGAATGCCATGAAGATAGAGTGATTTGGGCTATTGAAGATGCAAAAAATGAAGAGAGTGGAGAAGATGCAAGCGGCCATTCATACAACTGATTTTCACCTCTACCTTGGAGTAACTGGGCCCTTGTTCTGAGATCCTTCACCTGAAAAGAAGCAGGGAAAAATTACACTGAAACTTGATTAGCATTACATAATCTTTAAACTGATATGAGATTCTTATGCAGATTGGGAACATAAAAAACATCATTCAATGCAAGTGAGTTAGTAGGAGTAGGATGGAGACTAGAACCCGTGTGAGAAATAGGCATGTTAGTGCCATCAGCAATAACTACTTCTTCATCGCCAAGATAGGGTTGGTGAATTGCTAGATTCTGTTGATCGGTGGTGAGATGATGTGTGGCTCTAGAGTCAGGAATCCAATTATTTAGATTATACGACTGAGTGGTAGCTATGTGAGCTCGAGGTTGCCATGTAGGTGGACCAATTTGCTGCATATGTGAGTACTGTGGAATTGGAGTGGTAGTCAGCTGTAGGCATTTGCGTGCACTGTGACCAAAAATGCCTCATATTTGACATAATCCCTAATAGGCACATTGTTTTCCACGTTGATCTGAATGCTGACTATACTGGTTCCCTTGTTGACTCGACTGGTTATATCGTTGATTGGGCATGTAGCTGTTTTTATTCAGAGTACGAGAATTATTAGAATTTTCAGACTTGTGATGAGCACTGTTTGCAGTAACTGGAATGGTTGTAGCAGCAGGAGTGAGGCATTGAAGCTTAATTTAATGGTTGATCAATTTCTCATGGAGTTCTGTAAGCATAGGAGAAACTTCACGTCCTTCCACATGATCAACAATGGTCTTGTAATCATCAGGTAATCCTTCTAGAATATAATCTATTTGGTCTTCATGATCCAAAGGCTTTCCGAGTAGAGAGAGTTGATCAAATCTGGCTTTGAATCCCTGAAAATATTCATCAATAGTCTTGTTTTCTTTGGTCCATTGCTTGATCTGTTGTCTAAACTGTTTTAGATGACCTCGCCTTGGCTTGACATAGGTGGCTAAGAGTGTGGCCCAAATCTAAACCAATGTTGCACCAGTGGAGAGTAGTGGTTGAATGGACATGGAGATGGCTCCAAGATGAGCACTGAATATCAAACTATCTTGGCATTTCCATAACTGATACGTGAGATTAGCAACCACACCAGCGTCAACCATAAGAGTGGCAGAGGGAGGCTGTTCTGTTCCGTTGATGTAGCCAACAAGAGCATATCCATCGAGTAGAGTCTGGACTTGGTGACTACACATATGGAATTTAGAAGCATTTAGCTTGGTGATATTTGTCATATTAACGTTCAAGAGTGTATGTGTTTCAGAATCGACAATTGTTTCTTGTGGAGGAGCAGGAGATCGTGTGTCAACCATGTTTTTCAAGACAAAATTTTTTTTTAGGTCAGATACCATTTAGCTCTGATACCATATAGAAATGGAGGTTGAACGAATCATTATATAGATCAATGTACAATATATATACAGAGGAGAGACGTGTATCTAGGTATTTACAGTTGACATAATGAAGCTTTCCTTAGTACTCCTATAATAGAAAAATGAGTAAAAGGCAGCTATGACTCTTATTAAGAAGACAATGTAAGGAAGATAGAGGTTCATAGTTCGTTCAGAGATGAAAGTTGAATCGAGAAGTCAGACATAATTTCATTCAAAACAGAAGTTGATGGGCTTCTCAAACATAAGTTCCATAAGTGGAATGTTTCGTGCATGCAAACTGTGGATGAAGAGTTAGAATTTAGGAGCTTTGTACGGACAACTCATACATATTATATTCTTTTCTCTTTTGATTCAAATAAGGTCTATGACCCACTATGTAATTAGGATTTCCTCTTGGAATTCCCTATATATTTGTTAGTTTGCTTATCAATAAAATTAGAGATTAAAGAAGACAAAAAATCCTACGTTTTGCTAACTCTTAGGGAGTACCTCACAAACCCTAGCTGTCGTTGAGGTTTTGTTCCCACAAAGGGAGCATAAGAAGACGTGAACTTTGAGTTCTTCTTCTTAGTAGTCGATCCTTGTATATCTTCACGAATCCGTAGGTTAAGCGTGCTTATCCTAGTATTGCCTTACACCATTTGGTATCAGAGCCAAGATATAAGAATCTTAGCTTGAACTAAAATTCTTTATCTATGCCACTTAATCCACTAGAAAATGTATACGTACCACTTACAAAACCATGACCACCGTCCAGACCCGTATCAGTGTACAACAAACACTATTCAAAATCGTGTCCCACGACACTCACCATGTCGTATAGGAGATGATTCAACAACTCATGACACTCACCTTGAGGGTTCAAACATTTGCGGATCTACCACCGCACCCTAATGAAACTTGTCCACCAAGTCTTAAAACAACTATCGATATTGGTGGCTTCTCACCTGCTCTATCCGAGTCTTTGTACTCGGCCGCTAGATCTCCAGCCACCACCACTATCATCGAGAATTCTGTGATCAACAATGAAAACTTTGCGCTTAGGCACCAATTGTCAACGGTGAAATAGAGAAGCCTTGACAAAGAAGGCAACGAAACCCTAGGTGAGGGTCAACGCACGTACCACTGTGAGCTACATGGAGGAGTTCCTCACCTGAATCTCGTGATCGGCGGCGACCCTCGATCAAATGGAGATTGCAGATGTGACCCATCGGGACCTACCAAAGATGCACCGTCCATATTGCCATCGCGAGATGAGTTGAATCCTGCATCACAAGCAACCAAGGAGGAACGTGCATATGTGTTTGCTATGGATCACCTACTCTGTATTTGGACCACCTATGATGTTTGTGTGACCAAAGATGATGTAAATCTCCCAAGAGATTGTCATTATAGAGTCGAGAAATTGATAAAGTTTTCCTAAAAAATCTGTGAAATTGCTCACGAACAAAGGAAATGGATTGTTTAGTTGCACAAAGGTTACATAAGAACTTTGATATTTCATTTTAATTTTTAAGGATATTATAAACCAAAAAAATCGATTATTTGATGGATCAAATAGTTGCACAAGAGATGCAAAAGACTCTTGATTTACCGAAGTGATCTCTTGGATATGACGCACCAAGATATATTGGGTTTGTTGACTATTACAGACCAAAAAGGCCTTGGATATTACACACCATGAATTCCAAAAATTAAATTTCACTCTCAAATTTAATAATGGATTTAGACTTATTATTCATTAAAGATGGTGCACGTTTCTAAGGAGTGGAGACCAGTCCTAAATGGCATTTGAATCAAACAAGACATTTAATTATTTTGAACTAGTCTAAGACTAAATGAGAAATAAATGATTTGACTTAATTGACTTAACAATTTCCCATAGTCTTTGTCTTCTTGTCTTCAATTGCCCCATAAATTCCAATTTTTATCATGCTTTTCGGGCAGCTCACTAAGACATATTTTTGGATCTTTTTTGGACTTGTAATTAACTTAAACTTGAGTCCTTAATCAAATAAATGGATGATTATGACGTGATTCATTTGTCTTATTGAAAACTTTACTTTGGAAAATTCATTGGGACAAAACCAAAGATTAGAGAAAACGAGTACAAATGAATCAACGGCTTACTTTTTGAATATTTGACACAATGTTTTGGATCAAATTGATTGAAAAATGTCTCCTCGACTAAGCGTTATATTTTTGGTGCTGGTCATATCAGACGACGATGTTCATATCGACAAAGATCTATAGAAGATGAGGTTCGACGAAATCCTAGAGTCCAAAAACATAAAATCATCCTCACCACCACTCCCTACCAAACGTGATACTAGCATCGGGGACAAAAAACTGCCAAGCAAACATCCTTATTGTGAAGATAAAAGGGAAAAGACGTGGCTCATCTTGATGAAACTTTGCTGTGAACATGTGCTACTTATCTACATTCTCCCGGACCAACGAAACGAGGTTTTCAAGACCACTTGTCACATTAGAGGAATGGAATGCTTTCTTGGCATCTATCTAGGGAGTAGTGAGAACGTGATCTCCTTAAAGGTTGTACAACGGTTGAGATTGTTCTTGGCGCCTCATACTCAGCCGTACACGTTGTTTTAGCTGTGAAGCGAAGGTGCGATCAAGGTACACAAGCGAGTTCTTATCTTTTTCTATATAGGTGCAGTATACCGTGATGACATCAACTGTGATGTTGCACCTATGACTGCATGTCATATATTTCTTGGACGTCCGTAGGAGTTTGACAAACACGTAGTACATGATGTTACCTCAATACCTACTCTTTCAATGTCTGTAAGGACGTCTACACTTTGTCGCCTACACCAACACATTTTGAGGTGGCTTCAGAGATGTACTTGTTCAAACTAAGTCTTGCAGAAAATACACAAGAAGAGGTCAAGAATGCTGAGTAAATGGCAGAGCTTGTAGACTATCAATGCTGCAGCACAATCCGTTCAGCATCAGTCACAATACTAAACCTGTGAGATTCATTAGAATTAGTGAAGCAAGAGTGAACGTTTTGTGTTTTTTTTTACAAGGAAGCAAGAAGATGAAGATCACATGAGAATAAAAAGCTAAAGACACCCAAACTTTCTTGGGCTCGAGGTCGAGTCTTTCAGACCAGGATGGATCTAGTGAAGCGTGGCACCACAGTTGAACCTAGCAGTCACACATGCCTTACTATTAGATGGACCTTTATTTTATTATATTTATTTTAGACATGATAAGCCAATTTGGCCTTTATTTTTAGTGAAGGTCTATTCTAGTGTTTTGTTCTAGGATAAAATTAATTAACCATGCGTAGATTTAATTCCTAAGTTGTTGAGGAATTTTCCATTTTTAACGGCCAATCTCGTGTAACCCATCATCAAATGGAAAGTATGATTCACTTAAGATTTTTATATGTTCATTTTTATTTTTGGATTCAAATAAGGCCCATGACCTACTATGTAATTAGAGTTTCCTCTTAAAATTTTCTATATATTTGATAGTTTGCTTATCATTAATAACAGAGATATTAAAGAAAACAAAAAACCTTAGCTTTTGCTAACTTCGAGGGAGTACCTCACAGACCCTAGCCGTAGTTAAGCTTTTGCTCCCATGTATGGAAGTCTACGAAAACGTGAACTTCAATAGTATGCATTTTAGTAAACGGTTCCTGTAGATCTTCATAGATCCGCTGGGTTAGCGTGCTTAACCCAATGCCACCCCTACACCAAGATTGGACCCATCAGCTAGGAGAACATCTTCATCTCCATCATAAGGTTCATGTAGGATAAATTGTTAAGTTCAGCGATAAAATGATGTGTAGTTCCAGAATCAACAAGCTAGTTCTTTGAAGGTTGTGGTTGGTATGCAGCAAGATTCGATTGTGGTTGCCATGGTCGAGCTTGACAATGGAATGAAGACTATGTGGAGGTGGTTGGTGGTTGAATAATTGTAGGTCAGGATAGCGCCTAACAATATATCCGTGCACATTGAATAATTGATACTTTCCCAAATGAAATTTAGAAGTATTAAAATCTGACAGCGGTTGGGTGTGTTAGTTTTTGTTGTTGGTGTTGTCGGTTCGACGATTTTGTAGGAGTGATTGTTGTAGTTGTTGGATGAGGAGTGAGAGTTCTTGTGCTAGTTTGAACATTGTTGGCCGATATTGGGAGATTGAAAGTGTCAGCCAAGTAAAGTAGAAGACTTCATGATTGAGGAAACGTTCATGGACTTCTGTGATGGAGGCTGGTGTGTCTTTTCTTTCGATTTTCTGGTACGCCATTAAGGCATAGTTCACTGACATCTTCATGTTCAAATCTTTTGCCAAGAGTAACTAATTGATCAAGGCGAGTGGTTATACCTTGAACATATTCGTCAATTGAGCAAGAGCATGTGGTGAACATATTTTCGCATGTCACACGGGTGATCCGAGTTTATACTAGGATAGAATGCCAAATTGATATACACTTAATCGTTTACCAAAAGTGCAACATGTTATTGTAGCACTTCAGGATCTAATCCACATAGAACCTAGAATCAACACATTATGATATGACATTCAATCTAATCTAATCTACAGAAGCCGATAATTTTAAAAAAAGAGTTAAAGTCTAACTAAACTCAAACAAGAACCGAACTACAAAAAAACAAATAACACGAAACAAGCTAATAAACGAAGGCAAAATCAACCACAATTCAAACTCAAATAAAGACAAATAAACATAAAACCGATAAAGAAAAAGCAAATCACTAATTAATGAGTCAAGAGGCTAAGGAGAGCTTATTGTAGGGTGAATTTTAATGGATTTAGAATTCCATGTAAAATCATGTCTTATTCA
>OVBA01005644.1:0-19324 GCA_900406435.1 Lepidium aucheri
CATTGGGAGATACCATGATCAAGTCATTTGCGATGTTATCCCTATGGAAGTGAGCCACATACTACTTGGACGACTATGGCAATATGATAGAGAAGTAGTACATCATGGCCGAACCAATCTTCACACCTTGGTTCATGACAAGAAGAAGTATACGCTTGCACCATTAACACCAGCTCAAGTACAAGACATCCAAAGCAAACAAGCTAAGGANATGATGACCGCTCGGAACGCTCAGGAAAAGATGCCTCAGTCACTAGCCTCGAAATATCTGCCGCGAGGGAATATTAATCTATTACACTCAGACCTTTCACTCAGTCTCAAACCCCGAGGGCAAAGACAAGAACCACCCCTCGGTGCCCAAGCTCGCGCAAGGACTCCGAGGGCAAGATTCCTGGTTGACCGACTTAGATCGTTTGACCATTAGGGTTACGAAAATGACCCTATAAATACCTTTTAATCACTCTCTTATCATTTTATCTGATGTTTAGCTGAAAAATTCTCTCCATTTTATTGTTGCTTTCATTTATGCTTGTTTAAGGTACTCTTTATGTTTATACTTTTAATGGAATGAATTAAGTTTGATCTTCATCGTTACTTTCTGCTTTTTATTTTTATGTTCTTCATGTTTATACAAATGAGATCTCTCTCATTCCTCCGCTCTCAACCCATGAGGCGTGAGTAGATCCTTGTGGATCTCGAGGATAGGGAGATTGGAGGTGAATCCACCGATTCCCTCGCCGTGCGAACCATGATCTAACTCCGATCTCTTTTCACATGGCTAGGCTTAATGCTGATATCTCCCTGATTGAGAGAGATCTGATTTGGGGCATGACCTAAGGCTAGAGCCAAAGGAATCGGAGACCAAGTGCCATGTGGGTGATGGTTTGATCCATCGAGGAGAGATCTAGTATGTGGGTCGGCTATTAGATGTGTTGGGCTGAACTTTATGCATCTGATTCAGTATGATCGTGGCTAGTGCCGTAACGGATCAACCGATTTGGTTAGGGATGTTCACCATCAGAACGGGCTAATCTAGTCTTATCCCGGTCTAAGGATCACTTAATATACTGTGGCGGGGTCGGATTGGCGAGTTTGCCGCCGATCAAACCCTCCATATCCTTTAGATCTATGCTTTTAATCTTATTTCCATTTATTGCAATTGTTATACTCTGTTTTTGATGCATTTCTCTGTTTTGAATGTTTAAATTATGCTTCTATTTTGTCTTCTAGCCTATTTTGTCCTATTGCCTAGATTGCAAGCTAATTTGATATATAGCCTATCCTTGTGACAGATTGATAGGTTGCTTGAACTAAGGTCTAGTAGTAGATAGATTGTTTGCAAGCAACTTCTGAGTATTGGTTCGACAAATCCCATCTACTTACCACTATGCTCAATTGATTTGATCTTAAGGTCACAAATATCTTTTATCATTAATCTAGCATGTTGTCACAATGATAAATCTAACAATATTCTAAGCTCGCAAACTAGCAAATAGAACAAAATACACTAGATAATAAAAATAGAACAGAATTTAAAATGCTAAAACAGAGAAATGATAAAATAACAGAGCAAGAAATGTAAAATAGGTCTTCAGCTATTCCAGGAAAAAGGATCAAGAGGATAGGGAGGTTGATCGGCGACAAACTCGCCGATCCCACTTACCGGATTCTTTGGGCGATCTCTAGACTGGGATATTGGCTAGACCAGCCCGCTCTCGCGGTGAAGATCTCTATCTGGATCAGCTGATCCATTCCGACTCTCGCCGTGATAAAGCCAAACCGGACGCATAAAGAAAAGCCCAACTTGTCTAATGGCCGATCTACATGCTAGATCTCTCTTCGGCGGATCAAGCCATCACTAGCAAGGCACATAGTCTCCGTTCCTGTTAGTGCTAGCCTCCGGTCATGGCCCAAATTAGGTCTCTCTTGATCAGGGAGAGATCAACATTAAGCTCAGCCTTACTAGAAGAGATCGGAGTTTAGATCAAATAGCTATGTGGTAGAATCAACGGATTCACCTCTGATCTCCCCATTCTCGAGATCCAAAGGCATCTACTTGCGCCTCATTTTGTGAGGGCGGAGTATTGGGGAAGATCTAGATTGCATAAGTATAGTAAAGCGTAATAAAATTGCAAGAAGAAGAGATGAAGATCAAAGCAATAAAATCTTGATAGGCGCGTGTAAGCAATTCGTGAGGCGATTTTTTTCTTCCTCTCCTATCTCCATTGTACCTTCTCCAATCTCCACCGTCTTATCTCTAATCTCCTTCGTTCTTCTCTCCCTGCAATCCTATTTTGTCTCTGGCGAACTTAGCGGTCTATTGAGATCTTCTCAGGCGCTTTTCTCGATTTTGATTGGGGCTTTCGTGATGTCTCTTTCTCATCACATCTTCTTGCCTCTGATTGAATCTTGAGATTCTTCTCGGCTTTTTCTTCCTATTTTCATTGCGGAAGCTTTGACTTTCTTTATTGAGAAGGTCTCTTTGGATCTTCCTTTATCGTCGATCAGAATTTCCTCCTTTGGCCATTTTTTGTTTATCAAATCTAGATGTTGCTGCTTCGATCTCACCTCTTAATGTGAGTTCTCCTCCTCTTATCTCGGCTTCTGAATCTCAGATGCCCGTCCCTGTTGCTTTGACTTTTGTGGTTACTGCTACTATTTCTCCTCCTTCCAGAAAGATTAAGACACCTAAACCTCTGCTTGGAAATCGGATACTAATATGTCTTCTATTGCGATTACTGCTTATAATGTATATCATGTAGTCTCTAATGGAGCGGTCCTTACTTCGATACCGGATGAGATTATTATCAACTCTACTCCTCTCTGGTCCAACTTTGTTCTTGGTCATTTCATAGGTGATGCTCCACACATTGGTACTGTTCACGCCACAGTTAATCGTATTTGGCAGAATTCAAAATGAAACTTAAAGATTGATGCTACTTTTATTCGTCCTACCTCGGTTATCTTCCGTATTCCTGATGAGTCTATTCGTGCTCGTGTCTTCATCGGAGGTTCTGGCACATTAGTGATAAGCCTTTGATAGTCCAAGATTGGTCTCCTGAAACTGCTTCTAAAGATATTGATCTAGCTTCTATCCCTATTTGGGTTGATTTGAAGCATGTCCCTAGTCATCTTTTCTCATATAAAGGTATAAGCTACCTGGCCACTCATGGTGGCAAGCCTCTTCGCCTTCATCCTTCTACTGAGAGATGTTTGAGACTTGATGTGGCTCGTATTCTGATTGAAGTTAACTTGGATAATCCTCTCCTTTCCTCTCTCTCGATTACTGAAGGGTTATATCCTGCTTCTCAGATCCTGATTTCCTACCCTTGGCTTCCTCCTCGATGTGATACTTGTCACAAATGGGGACATCTTGCCAAGGCTTGTTCATCTTCTAGCTTGATTCCTGGAGACTCCACTCTGCAGTCTTCCCATGTCCAAGTTGTGGTCCTAATTCATTTATGGGTTCTCCTTCGACAAATCCCCCTACCATTATATCGACGTCCGACATTCCTGTTCCTGAGGTTTTAGCCCAAGGAGTCCCCATCATTGCTGCCGATAATGTTTCTCTTCGGCGTTCTCCTCGGGAATCTGATGATGGTTCCAAATCTCTTGACTGGACCATGATCAGAAAACCAGGTCATACCACTTCATCTAATCTCAAAAATAATCTCAGCTCTACCAATTCATCTATTAAGAACTCTACTCTTTCAGGTTCTCCATCTCGTTTTCAGGTGTTGGAAAATCTTGAGGAAGGAGGGTTGATTGATTTGGAAAATATTGTTTCTCATGCCAATCACTCAGTGGTTCAACCTGATGGATCTCAATCCCAAGCTAATTTGATGCAAAATGTCGCTTTGCAACCCCCTCTGGTTGCTTCTCTCTAGCCTCATACTCTTCCTTCCAATCCATCTTGTTCATTGGATTCTACATTGAATCCCATTGTTCTACATACTAATCCTGAACGTGTTCATGAGGCTTCTCGCAGAGCTAGTTCTCATTCTAAAGAAAAGAAATCTACCAGGAAATCTTCCTGCATTCCTGTTGCTAAATCTTTGGAATGTTCTGCTGCTGATGGTATTATCTCCTCTAAATCTGCTTATGTTAAGAAGCTATGACGAAATTTTTTGGTTGGAACATGTGTGGCTTTAATAAGCCACGCAAACACAAAGTTGTTCGTAACTGGATTAGTAATTTCAAGTCTGCTTTTGGATGTTTCTTCGAGACAAGAGTTTTAGAAGCCAATTGCTTATCTGTTTTAGATTCTTGCTGTCCTGGTTGGCAAATCATCAATAATTATACTTTTCACCGGCTAGGGCGTATCTGGTTATTTCTCTTCTGAAGTTAGTGTTCAACTCCTTTTCAAGGGCTCCCAGCACATAACCTGTTTAATAACAGTTTTAGTTTCTGGGATCTCTTGTATATGCTCTGGTGTCTATACTTCTAACTTCTTGAATGATCGTCGTCAACTTTGGCTTGATCTTCTTGAAGTCAAGACTTGTATAGCACATCTCTCTCTCCCATGGATTATTCTTGGTGACTTCAATGAGATTCTCTCTCCCTCAGAACACTCTAACCAATTGGTTCCTTGTAGCAGCTCTGGTATGTTAATTTTTTCAAGATTTTTTCTCAGCTTGTGACATTCTTGACATGCCTGATTCTGGTCCGCTTTTTACATGGAACAATAGACGTGTTGCTGATCCTGTTGCAAAAAAATTGGATCGTGTTATGATCAACTCTACCTGACTGTCTCAATTTCCCCACTCTCATGCTGTTTTCGACTCGAGGGGTGTCTCTGATGATTCTCGTTACATGATCTAGCTCCCATCTCAAGTCTCTGGGAATTGTAAGCTTTTTCACTATTTTAGCTTTTTAGCTAACCACGATCAGTTTTTGCCAGCTGTTCAGAGAGTCTGGTGTTCTACGTCCCCCTTCTTTCACTCTCGTGCTCCTTTCCACATATTTTACCAAAAACTAAAGCTACTAAAACCTGCACTTCGAGATCTCAATCGCACTCATTATGGCAACCTTCCTGCTTGTACTAAGGCAGCTTTTAAGGACCTCTGTAAGGATCAGGAATTGGCTCTCCATAACCCTGATAGTTCTGTTTTTGCTTCTGTTTCTACTGCTTCTTCCAAATGACACCATTTTGCTTTCATTGAAGAACAGTTCTTTAAGCAAAAATCAAGTATGAGGTGGTTAAAAGAGGGCGGCAGTAATACTGCATTCTTCCTTCGGATAACTCAATCTCGTGCTGCTCATAATCCCGTTAGGCGTATCCAATCAGTTTCAGGTTCAATTCTCACTGATCTCTATGATATCAAGCATGAAGCAGTGAACTATTTCTCCTCTTTCTTAAATCAAGGCCAACAAGTTTTGATTCCTGATTTATCAAGTCTTATTGATTTTAAATGTCCTCCTTCTGCTGCAACTCATCACATTGCTAATATTACTGATCTGGAAATTCAATCGGTAGTCTTTTCTATGCCTTCTAATAAAGCCCGTGGTCCGGATGGGTTTCCTGTAGAACTTTTTAAGTCTGCCTGGCTCATCATTGGCCGTGATCTCATTGTAGCCATTAAGTCTTTCTTCATATATGGTTTTCTTCCAAGTAGGGTCAATGCTACTACTCTTACACTTGTTCCCAAACATCAAGATGCTCTTCTTATGAGAGATTTTCGACCTATTGCCTGCTGCAACCTGATATACAAGGTAATTTCCAAAATCTTGGCTAATCATTTGAAGTTAATTCTTCCGTATGCAATTGTTAAGGAGAGAATCTTACTCGAAAACGTCCTTCTAGCCATTGAGCTAGTTAAGAACTATCACAAGCCTAATATCACATCTCAAGCTGCTATCAAGCTGGATATTGCCAAGGCTTTTGATACTGTAAATTGGGATTTTATAGTTGTTGTTCTTCATGCTATGAACCTTCTGGACATCTTCATCCATTGGACATATCTCTACATCTCGACAGCTTCTTTTTATGTTCTATCAATGGTGATCTTGAAGGATTAGCTCTCGTGGTATTAGACAGGACTATTCCCTCTCTCCTTATCTCTATGTTGTGATCAATAACGTTCTATCAAAGCTTCCCAATCAAGCTGCTGCTCAAGGGGCCTTTAATTACCAACCTTTTTGCAAGGATATCTATCACACTCATCTCAGCTTTGCTGATGACATATTAGTATTCTCGGATGGTACTCCTCACTCTCTTCATGGTATCCTTGATGTAATGCATACATTTAGCTCAATGACTGGCCCTCACATTAATATTGGTAAATCTTCCATTTATGTTGCGGGTCACAATTCGTAAAACTTGGTTTCTGCTTCTTTAGCTGCAGGCTTCTTTATAGGCAATCTCCCTATCAAGTATTTGGGACTTCCCCTCACTACTAAAGGTTTAAGAAGTTCAGACTATGACCCGCTACTTTCTAAGATCAAATCTAGAATGACTTCTTGGGCTTCAAAGGTTCTTTCTTATACTAGAAGGCTTCAATCAATAAAATTTGTTATCACTAGCACGGTGAATTTTTGTTGTGCTTCTTTTCAGCTCCCCAATACTTGTCTCGATGCCATTGAGAGTCTTTGCTCTGCTTTCTTATGGTCTAGTTCTCCTAACATAACTACCAAGGTTAAAGTTAGGTGGGCTGATCTCTGTTTCCCTAGTATTGAAGGTGGTCTGGTTCTTCGTTCCTTGCGTGATGTCTCTCAGGATTTTGCTATGAAGTTGATTTGGCGTCTGCATTCATCCTCTAAGTCTCTTTGGGTTGATTGGATTGGTAGATTTCTTCTTCGGAATGGATCTTTTTGGGATGCTCCCTGTTCTACTCATGGTTCTTGGGTCTGGAAAAAGCTTTTAAAGCTTCGCCCCTTAGCCTACATATTCTTAAAGATTGATATCAAATCAGGTTCTAACTCTTCTTTCTGTTTTGATAATTGGAGTGAAGCTGGCAAGTTATTTGATCTTATTGATGCTTTAGGTATTTGGTTTTTTCAAATTCCTCGAAAGGCCACTGTAGTTGAAGGCTTTGCTGTTCTGTCTTCTCTCCCTAACTCTGCTTGTAGGCGTTTCCAGCAGATGTGTGATGTAATTGATAACTCCCCATCTTGTGATTCATCTCTCGGTAGTGATGTCTTTCTTTGGCAACATTCTCCAAATGTGTTTAAGAATTACTTCTCATCATCTGCTACTTGGGATTTAATGAGATTGCACAAGCCTAGAGTTCCTTGGCATCCCTTGTTTGGTTTTCTTAGGATATACCTCGCCATTCATTAATCTGTCGGTTAGCTATTCTTAATAGGCTTTCAACATGTTCTACAATGAGGTCATGGGGTTTCATACAGCATAGTGTTTTCTGCAACGATCCTAATGAATCCAGGGAGCATCTCTTCTTTGTCTGCCCATATAGCTTCTCCATTTGGAAGCATCTTTGTGGTAAGCTAGTGGGTCCAAACATCTTCCCAGATTGGCATGTTATGGTATCAGCTCTCCTTAGCTCTCATCTCTCTCGGATTGACTATATTCTTATCCGTTTGGTGTTCCAAAGCACCATTTATCATGTTTGGAGAGAAAGGAACTCTAGGATTCATAATAATCCTTGTGTTTCTTCTAATACTTTGATTCGTCATATTGATAAGAAAATTCAAAATCGAATTGCTTCTCTTCAGCCTTATCATTTCAAGGCTTACTTCAAAGATGGTTTGAAGCTCATTTACCTTAATTCTTTATTTTGACCAGAGATTTCTCTATCTCCGTCTCTTTATTTCATTGTGTACATAAAAAAATTTGTACCTCTTTTCGTTGAATAATAATTGTCACATTTCAACAAAAAAGAAGATCAAAGCAATACTTAATTCATTCAATCATAATCATTCAAAGAGTACCAATCTTAAACAAGCATAAATAAAAGCAACAAAGTAGAGAGAGTTTTGCGGCTAAAACATCAGATATAATGATAAGAGTGTCATTAAGGGGTAATTATAGGGTTATTTGAATAACCCTAATGGTCAAATCGACCTAAGTCAGTCAACCAGGCACTCTGTGAATCTGTCCTCAGAGACCTTGCACGAGCTGGGGCACCAAGGAGTGCTTCTTATCTTTGTCCTCGTGGTTCTAGACTGAGTTGTGACTCTGAGTGTATCCTTTGTTGTGAAGAGAGATGGGTCTTGGTCTTCCCTCGCATTAGATAGATTGAGGTAAGTCACCGAGGCGGCCTTTGTCGAGCATTCTGGGTAGTCCCACCATGCGATCTGCGAGGTAGCAATCCGAGGGTGCGCGATCCTTTTTGCCTTAGATGTTCCAATAGCTTCTCCATTTATCCTTAGCTGCAGTTTTGCTCCTTTTCTGCTCCTTTTTTGCTCATTTACCTAGATAAACTCCAAAACTCAAAATACAAATACAAAGAGTGCAAAATTAACCTAAATTGACCTAAGTGCACGGAAAATCTAGCTAGACGGATGCAAAGTGACCTAAAATACGACTCTAAAACTATCAAAAATCACACATATCAGGGAGCAGACAGTATACTTCTTTCAAATAGTCTGGTTTGTGTACGATAACCCGGAAAGAAAGAAATCCAAAGAAGGATACTTCATATTTGGGTGCAATCACAAGCTTTTCCGAGTAACAATCGCAGATCTCTACAGCATATTCGTAGTTCCATTCTGCCTCGACGTGACTATTGGAGAACACACTGACACTTTGTACGATTTCTGGAACTGCATAGTTGTGGGTAACCCAAGAGACGGTCTAGACCCAAGACTGATAGGAAATCTGTTAGTCCCGATTGCTGCTAAGTACCTAGCAGATATACTTTTATGCGAACCCGACGAACAAGGAGAACGCTTGTCATATGACGGGTTGTGCCTCCTCTAAATGGGTGTATCCAAGATCCTAGTTGATGATGAAAGCTACCGTTTTTTCCCATAGCGGATAGGATGTATCCAAGATATGTATTTTTCACTACAAGAAAATTCCTTATTAATAGCATATGAGGATAGCACTATTTACTATAGTGTTATTGTATATAGCAATTATTTGCGGATATATTGTAATAGCATTTAGGTAGTGCTATTATAAGTCTTACACTAAGCAGGAAACTAATATCGTTTAGGTAGTGCTATTATAAGTCTTACACTAAGCAGGAAACTAATATCATATAGGTAGTGCTATTATCAATCTTCTTTTCACTTTCCCCTTTCTTTCTCGACTAAACCCTAATTTCTCTCTCAATTTTTCTTCTTTCTCGACTAAACCACAATTTTCTCTCTATTTTTTTATCTTTCTTGACTCAGATCTTTCTCTCAAATATCATTTATAGACCACAATTTTCTCTCTGTATCGTCGACCACGATTTTCCCTCTATATCGTCGACCACGATTTTCCCTCTATATCGTCGCCGGCCTTCTGTTAGTTTCACTTTCCTCGTCAGGTTCGATAGAAATCAAAGGCAAGTCCTCCGTTATCTATCAATTGGTTTCTTACTCTCATATATTTCCTTTGTTCTCCATATTTTAGGTGTCTGTGAATGAATTCAACAGCCATTAGTGTTTGTTGCTTTAGAGAGTTTTAATTGTTAGGGTTTACTTGAATCTCTTGACTCCTCAAAGTTTTCATTGTTTATTTTTGCATATTGTAATCAATTTTAGAGTAATTGATTTCTGTGTAAACAATTTGAGGTTAAGGTCTGAGACTAGTCGAGTATTGTTGAAACCTTGATATGTATTGGATATCCATGTGTTTGTGCTCTGTAATTATATATTCTCTGAAGTTTTTGATGCATTTGTTCTACAGCTTTGAATGTTTGTAATTTTGTTCTCCATATTGGCATATAAGCACTTAATCTGCATTTGTTCTAAAGCTTTCACTGTTTGTAATTTTGTTCTCCATATTGTGTTTCTATTGTCGTACTAATGTAGTAATATAAAGAGAAAATCAGAAATGCTCATTGTAGATGAATTCTCAATAGATGAAGTCGTCGTTCTTGATTTACATGAATGACCACTATATCTGTTAGGTAGAAGTGGATGATTATACATGAATATATTTGTAACATTCTTTTATCTTTGTTCTGAGATTTCTCTTAAAGTTGGACTAATTCTACTATTTAATTTGTTTTGCAAGTGTTGCTGAGAATAAAAATGAGAATCTGAAGCTTCTGTATACCTCCTTTTACACGCAGGTTTGTACTCTTTGCCTTTTACAACACATATCCAAGCTTGAGTAATATAGTTTCCCTGCTTGCTATTATTTACTTTTGGATTCTGTTTGTACTTGAATAGTCTTAAAAATAGTTTTCCATGGTTCATATAACTTATGATTTGGTTTACCTTTTAACTAGTTATGCTTGAATACTTTCAGCTCTATTACATATTAAGTAAACTGATATTTAGTCTTTGTTAACTATTAATTACATGTCTGAATTCATTTTGCTGTGGAGATAGGAAAATCACATGTAATTAGATATGGTAGCTCAAGTTATTAGACAACCAGTTTCTGTTAGTATTCATCTTAACAGATCAAACATCATAAGGATATATAAGTTACACACTCGCTTTAGATATTGTCTTAAAATGAGGTTGACTTCAGATACAATTTTGCAATTGAGTTATTTTTCACCTACTTACTTGTTAGTTAATTGTTAATTATGAAATTGATTTATTGGTTGAATGGTTTGAGATTTGCATTTTGATTTGAGATTCAGTTTTAATTTGTTGTCATACCACACTTAACTATTTAATTAAGGTAGTACATAAAAATGGTGGAGAAGGATTGGGTTCATCTTAGCAGGTATCAAACTCAGTCAACTAAGTTTAGATACCGTCAGAGCTTTTAGATTTTAAGTTATTTTTCCCCTTTATTTCTGCCTTGAAGAGCTGATCCTGCTTACGCAAGAGGGGTTCGTATTTTGTTCGGTATGTAGCTGATGCTTTAGGTGGATGTGATCTGATAATATGTCCCTGCAATGATTGTCGGAATATAGTTCGTCAATCAGCTAATATTGTAGTAGAGCATCTTGTTATGAGGGGAATGGATGAGTCGTATAAGCTGTCTACTGATTGGTATCATCATGGGGAAGTGAACTCAGCTGAAGGTGAAAGCAACATAAATCATCAATGGAATGATGAGATTTTTGGATTGTATAGAGCTGCTGATTATCTTGATGAGGAGTTTGATATCAAAGATGATCTATGTGAGATCGAAGAAGGTGATGAGGATAAGAAGGAAGATGACTTCTTTGCAAAGCTGGCAGATGCTGAAACTCCTCTGTACCCAAGTTGTTTAACCCATAACAAGCTCTCAACTATTGTCAAGCTGTTTTGATTGAAGACAGACAATGGTTGGTCGGAGATGTTGCCGAAGGATAATGTGCTTCACACATCCTTGTATAATGTAAAAAAGTTCTTAAAGTCGTTTGATATGGGTTATGAGAAGATACATGCATGTGTGAATGATTGCTGTCTATATAGGAAGAAGTACAAGACCTTAGATAATTGTCCAAAATGTAAAACTTCGCGATGGAAGATTAATAGGAATACTGGTGAGGTCAAGAAAGGTGTCCCACAGAAAGTACTTTGGTATTTTCCGGTAATCCCAAGGTTGAAGAGGATGTTTAGGTCTGAGGAGATGGCCAAAAACTTGAGATAGCATTCTACTAATAAGAGCAGTAATGGAAAAATGCGTCACCCGGTGGATTCTGTTACATGGGAGCAGATGAATCATAAACACCCTGACTTTGCAGCAGAAGAGAGGAATTTACGGCTTTGACTTTCGACAGACGGTTTTAATCCGTTTTATATGAAGAATAGTACTTATAGTTGCTGGCATGTGCTGTTGGTAAATTATAATTTGCCTCCAAATCTATGCATGAAAGAGGAGAATATAATGCTTACACTGCTTAGTCCTGGTCCAAATCAGCCTGGTAATAGCATAGATGTGTCTTTAGAGCCGCTCATAGAGGATCTAAAGCATTTGTGGAGCAATGGAGAGGTAACTTATGATCCATTTAGTAAAAATACTTTTACTCTGAAGGCGATGCTCCTCTGGACTATTAGTGATTTTCCTGCATATGGAAATCTAGCAGGCTGCAAAGTAAAGGGTAAAATGGGTTGTCCTTTGTGTGGGAAACGCACATATTGTATGTGGTTAAAGTTAAGCAGGAAACATGTATATATGTGTCATAGAAAGTGGCTGCCACCAACACACAGTTTTCGGGGAAAGAAGACGTGGTTTGATGGAAAAAAAGGGAAGATTCTTAAGTGGTCAGGAAATTTTCCAGAATCTTAAAAATTTCAAAAATGATTTTGGAAATCTGAAAGAATCTGCAAGAAAAAGAAAAAGGACTGAGATAACTTGTTTAGAATCTGATAGTGAGGATCTCTCTAGTGAATCTGAGGAGGAGGAAGAAGAAGTAGAAGTAGATGAGGAGGAGTTATCACGATGGAAGAAAAGGTCGATATTTTTCAGACTTTCTTACTGGGAGGTTTGTTTTCTTGCCTTTACTTGAGTCTTTTTTTTTGATAATTTTTATGTCTTTGGTTTTGATTATTATTTCCTTTCTTTGATTAGGACCTCCCTTTTAGGCATAACTTAGATGTAATGCATGTGGAGAGAAATGTAGTTGCAAGCATTGTCTCTACAATATTGCATTGTGGAAAATCTAAAGATGGTCTTCAAGCTCGCAAAGACCTCCAGGAACTTGGCATTAGGAAAGATTTGCACCCAAATATCCAAGGAAAAAGAACATATCTTCCAGCAGCACCATGGACTTTGTCCATGTCAAAGAAGAAAGTTTTCTGTAAGCGACTCTTTGACTCTAGAGGTCCAGATGGTTATTGTTCAAATAGATCAAAGGCAGTATGTTTAGAGGATTGTAAGGTTAGAGGATTGAAATCACATGACTACTATGTGTTGATGCAACAACTTTTGGCGGTAGCACTTAGAGGATTATTGCCTAAAGGTCCTAGGATAGCAATCTTACGCTTATGTGCATTCTTCAACTATTTGTGCCAGCGAGTTTTTAGTATAAAGCAAATTTTAGATATGGAAGCAGATATTGTTGAAACTTTGTGCATGTTCAAAAGATTTTTTCCTCCTAGTTTCTTTGATATAATGGTCCACTTAACAGTCCATCTAGGAAGAGAATCCCGACTAGGTGGACCAGTCCAATTTCGATGGATGTATCTATTTGAGAGGTATAATTTATATTTTATAACATTTATACTTATTCTTACATTTTCTGTTTTGTTGGCTAATGATGATTTTCTGTCTTGTTAGGTATATGAAAGTCTTGAAAGACTATGTGAGAAACCTCGCAAGACCAGAGGGTTGTATTGTCGAGTCTTACTTTGCATAAGAATGCATTCAATTCTGTAATGAGTTCCTGAAGAAGATGACAAATGTAGAGGAAAAGTTGGCAAACGTGGGATGACCGCGCAACGAGATCGCCAAACGCCATTGCCAACTAGGTGGCCTTCTAGGAAAATATTCTACAAGGCATAAGCTCCACAAGGTGAGGGGACATAAAACAATGTAAACTTCTTCAATGGATCAAACTACGTCGACTGCAGAATTTTGAGAAAAAGGCACAGCCTAGACCACTTCTTCTAACTTACGCAACGATCGACAGCGGAATAATCAACACATCTTGCTAGCAGAAAAGACCTCGCTCAACCAACTCTCCAACCTCTGCTTTGAAGAGTTTGGGGCATCAAATAAGAAAACAACGACCAACTCCGAGCCATCAGTTAACACACCTTGGAGACTTGAGACGTTGACCGACGCATTGATGGCGAGTCTGAAGCCTTTGTCGAGCGAGATGACAATGCTCTTTCCCAAAGAGCATGCCACAACTGGCAAGGTATCCAAATACCTCACTTTTGTAAATATATTTACAATTTTCATTTTATTTTGTGCATCTTATGTCGCCTTCTCTCTCTAGGGCTATGTTATCACCAGGACGGTGAGAAGTAAGTTTGGAGTAGAGGGCAGGTACTAACACTACTTTTATTTGTTTTGATTTTCCTGTTTTTTAGTCTTGCATTGTTCATAGTCATGCATATTTTTCTTTACCAATTAAAGGAAATTTATTTCAAAAAAATTTAAAAACATAGCATTTAGTTTCCTTTGCATTATGCATTTGTCTATATGCGTTTAGGATTGCATTTTCATTGGGAACAATTAGCTAGCCACAAAACTTGTTATGTCACTTGTATAGCTGCATCTGAGTTTGCTTGAAAGGTAAGGCCGAACCATGCTTTGAATCCTCGTCTTTCATTCATTCCTTAGCTGAAGCTCACTTAGACTTGAAATCATTCCTTATCTGAGTAAAACCTATTTTGGATTTTGAATTACCATGTTATGCATTGGACTTGGATTCATGGGTACATACACATACTTGGGTCTCTTTTCACCTTTGTACCATGCTTGTCAACCCATGTAGCCATCTCCCTATGCAGGAATGGTTCCCTTACCCAAACTGCAGGAATGGTTCCCTTACCCAAACCAAACCTTCTTTCTAGCTATTGCTGCTTACTTAGTGAGAAAGGCGTTTTTCTAGGATGAGCTTGGTTGAAAGTGTTAGGTTCGAGCCGACAAGAATGGTGTCTCATGTAGTTTTAGTTCACGCTTTTTGAGCTAGATAGGACTAGGTGGGAAACCATATTTTGGGGTTGGGAACTTATATTCGAGAAAAAAGGAATAAATGGGAGAAAGATCGAAAAAGAAAATGGTGAAAGGTATTCTTGGGAGAGAAAGGGTAGAAAAATGAAAAAGGATTGAATAAGTCTAGTAAAGGGTTTTGGTTGATAGCAAATGGTTAAGTGGTTTAAGCAAAGAAGTGAAACCCATTAAGTGTAACCACAGTTCACAATAGAAGCTTAACCCACTAGACACCATAACTGTTCTAATATCCCTCTCCTTAGAATGATATGAGCAAAAAGGATCAAAGAAAAATAGCATCATGTTCTTTGGAATGATTAGAATGGGTAGAAACCGATAGGAAGTACTTGGGTAGATGGGATTCTATTCTTGTATGCATCTGTTGGCTTCTACCCTTAGCATTCTCCTAGAGCTCATTCTTTTTCTTAGGAGATCCCCACATGTGTCTATCGAGCCTCATGATAAGAAGAGACCATCTTTGTCTCTTAACCTTACCCTTAGCCAAATGAATCTATCAAACTTTCATAATTTGATCCACTGTTTTTATTAATGAATGTTATAGGAATGATGGATATGAATGCTTGTCTAGGTTGAGGTTGAGTCAAGATTGAGTTGTGCTGAGCATGGCTAAAGCTTTTAAGTAAAGTTTTCTCACTTTTCCTTATCAGTATGTTTTGGCAGTTGAGTTCCCGCATAACAACCTCTCCTTTTTGTTTTGTCGATTATTTGCTTGAGGGCAAGCAAAAGCCAAGTCTGGGAGAGTTGATATATCCTGTAATTTAGCACTTTTACATGCATTTTTCACATCATTTAGGCTGCATATTCAACTCATATTAGAATAGCTTTCACTCACTTTGCATCCTTAGAGTTTAGGATTAGATATTTGCATATTCTTGCATGTTTTGCATCTTTCCGGTGTTTGGAGCTTGGGTGAGCGGAATGAGGATGGAGCTGTAATGCATGGAGAAGAAGGATGGCAAGGAGAGCTGGAGCAAAGAAGAAAAAGGCCAAGGAAGAAAGAAGAATCAAGGCCAATAAGGAGAAGAAGCGTTGGATCGCCCGATCCAATTTGGGTCCCAGCCGATCTGGAACGAGATGTAGCTTATCCAGCTTGGACGTACCACAAACGAGTACTGCACCAGACAATACGGAATGTTCCTTGGTCAAACCAGACCTGAAGACACATGGAACAGTCGTGACCTGCCCAACACTGGTTGATGCCACCTTGGGTTCGGCCAAACCACTATTCAGATCACTTATCTTATCCCTTTTATTTTTGAATCCGACCCAATTTGTCCCCGGGTCGACCCAGTACATTTTAGGGTTTATTTCTTAGATTATTTAAGGCAAGGACCTTTGGTCCAAGCCAAGAAGACTCAAATTTCTTTCACTCTTTTAGAGAAATTTCAAACTTTTATCCTTTGGTTTGTTGTGTTGAAGATTTGGAGAAGACTTTGTAGGATGTTCCTATGGATCTATGAATCAGTTCTTGTTTCATCTTCCAATCAAGAATTTCCTGTTAATCCCTTCTCCTCTTATCTTTATCATTTCAACCATGTATATTTATTATTCATACACACATCAACTGTATGGTAAGGGAGCCCTAAATTTCTTATCAATTTCTCGGTTTCATAATACGACGTAGTGCACTGATTATCCTTAGGTAGATACTCTGAAATGAGTTCTGCCCATTGGTCTAGTTCGTGTTTGGATTCATTAAAAAAAAATTTCATATGCATCAATCGAGATGCTAATGATGATTGCGAGTGACCTTCCTCACAACCATCATATAAAAGATTGTTAGCAACTTCTAACATGGTATAACAAATTTGAGACTCATTATTAGGTACTTCTACTGTATTTTGATAATCATATACATGCTCTGCTTGATCATTCTGATCATAACTCGTGTTATGATCATAACTTGTGTAATGCTGAGCAGGAAATGCATCATTTACCATCCCTACATGTGTGTCTTCTACATGAGAAACGTCTTTTTGATTTTCACTTCTACCATAACTTGCACTACAACTGCCTAAATCCACATTCGAATCTTCCCTATGCATGTACCATACATAATACTGACGCATGGATCCTCGACTAAATAGATAATTTGAAATTTTTCGTGCCGGCAGAGTTTTATTATTTTTGCAGGAAATACAGGGATTACAAAACTTGTCCCTATTATTGAGTGCAAATGCCTAATTACCCGCAAAATCCATGAACTCGTCCGCTCCAGCAGCAAATTCCGATGAGATATTACTCGTTTCTTCATCAATTCTTCTATACATCTACTCCCGAAAATTTGTATAATTAAAATTACATTTATTTCTTCCAAAGTTTTCTCTCTTTCTCAAAATCTAATTTTTCTCTCTCTAAATTTTTTTTTCGTGCCTAAGCTTTTTTCTTTGATTATTGTTGTGAGTTTTACAATTGAAATGGTTAGGGTACATATATAATTAATTAGTCGCACATGTGCTACTAATGTGCGACTGATATATTCAGTATCAAAGTTGAGACTAATTTTAGACTGTTTTTCTGCAGTATTACTTTAGTCGCACATTAGTATTACTATAGTATCATTGCTTTTATCTATATATCATCTTGTTTGTTTCTTTGCCTTGCTTTCGTTTAAGTTGTTATTCTTTTATTTTCTTCCAAACCAATATCTATCTTCTCTACCTTGAGTTGAGTCTTTGTAACAAAAATGTGTTAGCTCTAGACTCCCTGTTATTTGAACCTCAAGTGCAACCAAAGATTAGTTGTTCGCATTTGTTGTATTTGGTTGTGTACAAAAGAGGGCAATTAGTAGATCATGTTAAGCTCAAGGAAGGAAAACATTTAATGCGTCTCAAGGCCTTCAATCAGCAGATTAAGTTCAATTAGAAGAAATCAAATCAGGCCCATTGGAGACACAACACAAACATAGGTTTCCTAGGTAAACGATCTACCCATTATCTTTCCAAAGGGAAAAACCGCAAGTCCAAAGGCTCACAATGGTTACCAGCTATCAACCTAACAAGACTTCCCATCCTTAGCAAGATAATTCCCAAAACACAAGTGCAAATGCATGAATCCTAAATGAATGCAACTAGATTCAATACTAAATGAATGCAACTACATGAGCCCTCTGTTTTATGGAATGCATTTTCAAAAAAAAATTAAATTTTTATGGTTTTTTATGTCTTAAGTAATATGCTATGCATGCAGGCTCAAGTGCAAAAATTTGCAACTAAGAACACAAAACACGTCTTTAATCTCTTGTATAAATTACACAGTCCTTTGTGTAGCAAAAGTCTAAAGGAAGATCCTGGAACAATCAAGCAAAATATGATATGCAATGGTATGTACAGCGAAGTGTGGAGTGTGTACCTTGTTGGAGAGCAAAGAAAGGACTCCATGGAGGCATTTCTGCACTGACTCGACCACTGTCTGGTTGAGTTAACTGGTCGAGTTAGGCTCAGCAGCTGCATAAGGATGGAACTTGACCACATGCTGCTCGAGTTAGGTGGTTGAGTTCAGAGGAATTTGGCAGAAATATGCTCTACTCGACCTTCCCATGATCTAAACACATGAAAACACAAAAGAAACAAAGAAAACTACAAGAACTTGAAACAAAGTATATACAAAGATACCATAGGACTTCCACCCAATTGAACTTGTTTATAGTCACTGAGTTTGAGTTCTCACTCCCATTAGATTTGGGGCAGTTTAGATAGAGGAATTGAAGTCGCCTCTGAAGTGGTTCCAGCAACCATGTAGAGCTTGATTTTTTACCCATTAATTGGAAGATCATCTCCTTCCTTGATAACTGATAACAAGATTTTTCGTCTATGGAATCAAATCATTGAGGGGTAGTGGAAAGTAGATGGATTAGTCGAACCAATACTCAGTGAATACTTGTAAGAAACTTATCTAATACTAGATTCTAGTTCAGACAACCTACCAATCTGTCACAAAGATAGGCTATAATTCTAGCAAGTTCTCAAACTAGCACAAAGGACAAAATACACTACGAGACAAAATAAAAACATAACAAAAAATTCAAAAGCAGAGAATTGATCATAAAATAGAGCAAGATAATGATAATAGATAAATCTAGGATAATAAACATGAATCTAGAGGATAGGAGGTGGTTGGTTGGCGGTAAACTCGCCGATCCAACCTCGCCAAGCTATATACGGCGATCTCTACACCGAGACCAGCTAGATCCACCCATTCTCATGGTGAAGACCCCTTTCCGATCCGGCTGATGGATTACGACACTAGCCGCGATCATGCCGGATCAAAAGCCTAAAGTACAGCCCAATACATCTAATGAATCAATCCACATACTAGATCTCTCCTCGGTGGATCAATACCATCTCTCATATAACACTTGGTCTCCGATTCCCTTAGCACTAGCTTTGGGTTTTGGCCCAAATCAGATCTCTCTTGGTCAGAGAGAGATCAGCCTTAAGCTCGGTCATATGAGAAGAGATCAGATTTATTCCATGTTTTCTAGGCGAGTGGATCGGAGATTTTAACTCTGATCTCCCTATCCTCGAGATCCACAAGGATCTACTCACTTCTCATGATTTGGGAGAGGAGGATCAGAAGAGATTTCATCCTCATAAACATAAACAGTAATAAGAAAATAAACAACAGAAAGTAAAGATGAAG
>OVBA01005645.1:0-19323 GCA_900406435.1 Lepidium aucheri
TATACTAAATAAATGTATTTATAAAGTAAAAACATACCATAATGCGAGAACATTTCTCATAAGTTTGGGCGCCATTTTTGTGTGTTGTGATGCCTAATCCATATTGATTACTCATTCTGTTGATTTTGTTTCTCTCTGCAATCGCATGGGTGTCCTCTTGTTACCAATACGGGATAAACTCCTGGAATCGCTCCTTTCGGCAATGTGACAGAATCTTTTTCTCACTGTACTTTTTTCAGTATCGCTTCTAACTGTAGACATGTTGTGAGTAGCTTCTTTGGTACTGGTTATCAAATTCTTTTCTAATTAACAAAGTATGCTCGACCTTCCAGTTAAAATCTTGCTGCAAAAAACAAAATACAACTTAACGATTTACAATGAAAATGTTTACAAAAAAATTAAGTGCTCTATTAATAACATTATCGTGATTGCGTACTATCTCCTGAATTGATTTCGTAATTGCACCGTAATCAGAAGTCGGTCTTGCATACCTTCTCAAAGAATTTTGAATGCATAACCACGAGTGCAATACATTGGATATGAATTCGCGACTGCTATAGGTCCCATGAAAAACTCGGTTAACTATGTCGGAAAGTTTTGGCCAAGTGAAGATGACTTTGTCACCTACATTCGAGTTTAGTTAAACATGTGTCTTGCAGAATTACAAATTGTGTAAACAAATAGATTATTAATTTTGGACAACTTACATAATAATGTAGCCAATTAGTGAACTCGCTATCTTTGATACCATACAGTTCTTCCTCAAAGTATTGTGGATAAACAGAGCGAATTTGTACCATGCACAGCCTAAGGGTAACAAATAAAACATAGTTGATTATTTAATGTGAGGTATTTAAAAACATAAGATATATAAGAAGTGTGATAGTAATAACACACCGATCTAGTTCTCCAATCTCTTCACAGTTACTAGCAATATACATGTGCATATGTTTTATCTCTACTTTACTCAGTTTCCGTTGGTTCAATTTACCACTTAGTCTTCCGATTTGGGAAAATGTATCAGGAGCATACGCTGGGTAAACAGGGCGTTTGCCAACATCATCATAGCGAGGTGATCTGCGACGCTTAGTTTGTACTTGAGGATTGAAGTACAGTGAGGAAAAGTTTGCCATTTCTTCATTTATGCTTTGTGTAACAATGAAACCCTCTACCCCGCTAAGATTTTTTACTCTTTTTTTAGATGGAACATATACCGTTTGAACGGATACATCCACCAATATTGAACTGGCCCACCTAGCTCTAGATCGAAAGTTGAGATCCATCAAGTTATTTATATGTATTAACATTTATCTATTGGAGGGTAACACAACTAAATTACCTGCTTCACGTGGTAGATGGATACGTAGATGTTCCATAACGTCGAAGAACGATGGAGGAAATATGTTTTCAAGGTTACACAAGATTATTAGAATTTTCTCATTTAAGTTCCTAATTCCGTTTTCGGTTAGAATTTGTGCACATAAATCACGAAAGAAAGCCCCATTCCCTCTGTTTGTTATGAAAATGTAAAAAGTTTAGAATCTTAGAATATAATAGAATTGAGTTGGTAAAAGGTAATATAAAATTTACCAGCAATCGGTTCATGAACATTTTGAGGTAAAAGATACGTGAACGCAAAAGGAAATAGTCGTTGCATAACAACATGACAGTCATGACTTTTTATCCCAGTGAATTTCCCTTCCAAGCTATCAACATAATTACGCAGATTTGATATATATTTGGGTATTGTACTTTGTGTTTTATCGAGTCAAAATTTACCTCCTATTAAACAAAACGCTAAGATAAATTATGACAATGAACAATTATTTAGTAATAATGTAAAATGCAATAAATTTTTGACCTTTTTTTAGCATCCAAGCGAAATATGGGAATAGGTCCAACTTTGCTATTCCCTCGTATGTGAAGGGATTTTATGTCACAAATTTCTGGTGAGTCTAATCTTGACTTCAGATTGTGTTTTGTTTTCCCCTACACATTTGGGACAGTGTTGATAGAATTCTCAAAAAAAAATTTTAATGTGCATGATGTTAAGACAATGACGAAGCTTGTGATTTTTCCAATACGGTAAATCCCAAAATATATTTTTCTTGTGCCAGTTGTGATACTTCCCAACACCTTTGAGAGGACTATGACCACAATCACCGCAATCTATAGTTCGCTATGCTCCAAAATCTCTAAGCTGGTTTAATATCGAACAACCATCTAGTTCTGGACGTGGACCATACATCACTTTCTTATTTTTTTGTAAACAGTGATGTGTTCCTTCGATATGGATGATCGATCGGCAGAAAACATTGGTGACAGTCAAACCAAGAAGTCTTTCGTCCATGTCTCAACTGAAATGCTTCAGTGTTATCCTGACAGTGTGGACATGACAACCGACCGTTTGTCGTCCATCCGGACAATATTCCAAAAGCAGGAAAATCACTAATAGTCCACATGAGGAAAAAATTTCCCGCATGAAACGTCATACTCTTCCACACCGGTCTCCCATAACTGATTCAAATCGTAAATCAGAGGTTGTAAAAATATATCAAGTGATCTTCGTGGATGATCTGGTCCTGGAACTAGGATTTTCAAGAATAAGAACTCTGACTTCATACATAGTGAGGGTGGTAAATTATACGGTGTAATAATAACTAGCCAAACTGAATATTGCCTCCCATGTTTCCCGAATGGACTAAACCCATCTGTACATAAGCCGAGATATACATTCCTGCTTTCAGCTGCAAAATCTGGATAAACAAACTGAAAATGTTTCCATGCTTTCGTGTCTAAAGGGTGTGCAATCTCTTCACCAGAATTGTGTTCACCATCCCATCTCATTGCAGTCATTGTACACTCTGACTGATATAACCTCTTCAGTCTATATGCTATAAGAAAATAGCACATCTACTTGTAAGGGACCCGAGATCTACCACCACTTTTGTGGAACCGATGTTTATGACAGAAACGACATTGCAATGCATCTGAATCAGCTCTCTAGTAGATTATACAATTATCGATACACACATCTATCATCTCATATGGTAATCTGAGCCCGGCAACCAATTTCTGAACTTTTGCATACAAAGCCATGGCAATATTATCTCTCGGAAGACTCTTCTTCAGTAAACTAGTAAACGCATCGACAAAACTCTCAGATCAATTGTAATCTGTCTTGATATTCATCAACTTTGTAGCAGTCCCTAACAGACTTAATTCATCATCACACCCAATGTACAAAGACTTCTTTGCTACATCCAACATATCATAAAAATTTTGTGCTTCAAGATTACGTTATTCTCCTCTATTTATGCCCTCCTCGAATACTGGAATATTCTCTCTAAATGCCTCGTTCACCATCTGAAATGTACCAACATTGTTTTCTACCTCCATAGTTGGTTCTACAACTAAACCACTTTCATTATGTTCACTAGTACTACCAACATTAACCGTAGCGTCAACAACCTCATGAACGTTTGATTCCACACCTAAACCGCCATCAATATGTTCACTAGTACTATCATAATATATTAACCATAGATGCATCCTCTCCATGACAGTACCAAACTTTATACTCAGGCACAAATCTTTTACTATATAGATGAAGCCATACTTCTTTTACTGACCTAAGTCTCCTATTCCAACATTTAGAACAAGGGAAATACACTTACTTGTTTCAAGAGTCATTATTTGATTTCCGCCAAACTCCATAAATTGTTTCATCCCATCGGCATACTCCGTAGTAAGTAACCATGTCGCTGGATCTATTCTTTCTTGACCCATCCATGATCGAAAATATATATTTCAAATTTTGCTAAGAATTGTGAGATTTAATTATAGGTGGTGTGAAGAAATGAAAAGTGATTGGTATATATATAGAAGAATTTTGTGATCGCTTCTGACCGCTTTTGAAGGGTTTACCACATTTTTGGTTACAAATGAAACCAACACCTACATAACGTGTTATTTTTTTCCGGAAGTGATCATACCGGTCAGTTGCGGTCATAATTACTGACACTCAAGAGGCGGTCAGAGGCTGTCACTAATTACCGTCTGAAAGTGACCGGTTTTCTATTTTTTTTACGGGAAAAAAATAGGACACATCAATAGCGATCACAAATTACTAACCAAAATTGACCAGATATGAAAAAAATTATGCCGGTCAATTTCAGTCAGTAATTTGTGACCGTTTTGATGGTTGATTTTTTTTTACTCCCTTCAATTTTCGACAAAAATTTGTGTCGGGTTTGTGCCAGTCAAAATCTGACATGTTTTCTTGTAGTGGTATATGTTCATTCTTTGTGCAGATGTTCTCAATAGCTTACTCCATCATGTGATTAGATATTATGAACTCCAAGGGTTCCAGCTATGTTGTCAGAGTCCATTAATGTTTCATCTATTCTTCGCGGATGACTCCTAATTTTTCACTAAAGATGATGCTATGAAGAGCAATGCCCTGAAGAAGGTTTTGGACTCTTACGCCCAAGCATCCAGCCAGTTAATCAATTATTGTAATTTGACAATAACTTTTGGTTCGAGAGTCTATCATAGTGATCGGGAACGAGTAAAGGAAGTTTTACAGATTCATAACATTGGTGGTGGCGATAAATATTTAGATTTTCCAGAGCAATTTGGTAGACAACGAAGGCACAATTTTGGTATTTAAGAGAGAAGGTTACCCATCGATTATCAGGTTGGCAGAGCAAATTTTTATCACAAGCCAGGAAAGAGACTTTAATTAAAGTCGTTGCTTAAGCAATGTCGGTATACAATATGGATTGTTTTGAATCATAGGTTACTATTTGTCAAGATATCAATCGGCTAATCCCTCAGTTTTGGTGAGGTTCTATTGATATCCGGAAAGATATTTTGTGGGTAGCTTGGCGAAAACTTACGACTTCTATATCTACAGGTGGTCTGGGTTTTCGAGACCTCCAATTTTTTAACAAAGCATTGCTAGCGAATCATCTGTGGAAGCTTTTAGAACGACCATCAAGCTTAGTTTTCCTGGTTCTTAAGGCTCGATATCTTCCGACCTTCTCAATCTTTGAGGCCAAGCAATTAACAGCTCTGTGCGAATTATGTGAGAGGAGATTCATTGTAATATTGGGAACGGTCAACAAACCCGACTTGGCAAAGATCCGTTGATACTAGTTTTACCGCCAAGGCCTCCTTTGATTTTACCACCGGTCAATCCTTCACTTCATGTTGCGGAGTTAATTAACCCTCATACACACTCCTGGGATGACAATAAATTACGTCAATTCATTCACACCACGGATTCTTCCATTAAAAACTATACCTCATGCCGAAAACTTCGCCAGATTCACTTGTGTGGACTTATACCAATAATGGTGTGTATAGCGTTAAGTCTGGATACCATCGTGCCTCTGATTTATATCATCCAGGAGCAGAGTTAGCACCTTTGGGGCTGCACCCTGATATCTCATAAGCTATCTAGAAGCTCCATATTCCTCCTAAAATTAAGCATTTTCTTTGGATAATGTGTTCATGTGCAATACAGACGACTAATAATCTCCAATGACGACACATGGAAGCTCTGCAGGCTTGCCTTCGTTGTTGTGACAGTTTTGAGACAATTAATCATGCCTTTTTCCTTTGCCCATATGTAATTGTTATTTGGCGTTGCTCGGGTCTGCCAATAACAATCATTTGTGACCTACACAAGTCCATTTACGATAAGGTACGCCATCTACTTGATATTAGCTTTCAACGTTATGTAGGATTTTAGGTTCTATGGTGCATTTGGAAGAGCCGTAACACCCTCTTCTATGGGCAACAACACTACTTGCTTACTAATACGTGGCAATAGCTCTTGGGATACATTAGAATGGCTGTCCACAAACCAGTCTCATTGGCAACTACACAACACATATCTCACATCAGCCATGGACTGCACCAGAAAGAAATTGGTTTAGAATGCAATTTTGATGGGTCTCATCATACAAATGACCAACCATAGGGATTAGGTTGGATCATTCAAGATGATACAGGAAATGTCAGACACTGTGGCATGGAAAAATTTGAAGCAAGACATACGATAGAAAAAGCAGAAGGAACTGCAGTTTTTGAAAAAGACAAATCAAACATTTATGAATACTCTCGTGAGAGGTACGTACAATCTACATCTGGCACGCAGTATTTGGACGATCTAACAATGGTCTACAAAATTTTGAAATACTAAGTTTCATTGGGTTCTAAGACATGCGAATTCGTATGCAGATAAGCTTAGCAAACGTAATTTAGAATTTGTCGAAAACTCGCGTAACCTAATCTGATAAAATTCAGAGTTTGCATCATAGGTTAGACTTTGTCGTTTTTTTTTTTTTTCTGATATTTAGGTAGTTATATGAATATTTATTCTCTTAAATGATCTAGATTGATTCTGTTCTCACCACACCCAAAATTATTTGATAAGAAAGGCAAAAAGCTAAGGTAAGGTAGAGTGGGTCCAAGTGTCATCAAGTTGCATGTGCAATAAATCACCCCAAGTGTTCATATTCTATATAGCCTATACTTCACTCATATATTTTCTCCTAAAACCCTAAACTTTATCAACAATCATTAAGAGCACAATGCTAAATTCTTCAACTATTTTCTTCTCACTCTTTTTTCTCTACGGCATTTTCTTCTCCGAGCTCGCTTCGTCTCTTTATGTTTCTGACCCTGAACTCGTCGTCGACGAAGTACACAGGTATTCTAACTAAATTTTACACTCTACCCGCATATATATGTAATTTTGTATTCCATTATAATAAAAAATGTTTTCAAGTGTGTTTTTTTCCTATAAAAGTTTACTTTCCACATTTTGATCTTTGTTGCATTAATAGCTGACTTTTGACTACTATACATGAAGATTACAAGGATAGCTAGCTAATACTATTTGTCTGCACTATAGCTAATACAAGAATAATGGTTTAACTTATGAAGCAGATTTGTTGGTCCAATATTAGAGAACTTTCTCGAAATTATTCTTATTTATATAAATTTCCTTCATTGCTATTTTTAAAATGTGAAAGTTTAATTGCTGAGAAAGAAAAAATGGTTAAAACTTGTAAGGAAAATAAATGAGTCGGTAGCGAGAAGGAAACTAGGATTCTTCTCGTGTGGGAGCGGAAATCCAATCGATGATTGCTGGCGATGCGACAAAGACTGGGAGAAAAACCGGAAAAACTTAGCCGACTGTGGAATTGGTTTTGGCAAAAATGCAATCGGTGGTCGTGATGGTGAAATCTATGTGGTTACAGATCCAGGAAACGACGATCCAGTTAATCCAAAACCGGGAACATTAAGATACGCAGTAATCAAAGATGAACCACTATGGATCATATTTAACCGAGACATGACAATTCAACTAAAAGAAGAACTCATAATGAATTCATTCAAAACCCTAGACGGACGAGGAGCCTCCGTGCACATCGCCGGTGGTCCATGTATAACTATACAGTATGTGACCAATATCATCATCCATGGTTTACACATACATGATTGTAAGCAAGGTGGTAATACTTACGTACGTGACTCTCCAGAGCATTACGGCTACAGAACCATATCGGACGGTGATGGTGTTTCTATCTTTGGCGGGAGCCACGTGTGGGTTGATCATTGCTCACTTTCTAATTGTAATGATGGCTTGATTGATGCCATTCGTGGATCAACGGCTATAACCATCTCTAATAATTATTTGACTCATCATAATAAGGTTATGTTATTGGGACATAGTGATACGTATGCACAAGACAAGAACATGCAAGTCACTATCGCTTTTAACCATTTTGGAGAAGGACTTGTCCAAAGAATGCCAAGGTATTTCATTTATTTATTTATTTATTTATTTATATATCATAACCAAATATTTTATTTTTATTAATACTTACATTTTTGAGTATAACTGTCATAAAACATAAAAGTCAAGTATTTTGTCGATTAGACATATTCTTAAAAGCAAATAGCTTCGCTAAAAAACAACTACTACACTAGACTAATTATATAAAGTCTGTTTCTCTTTTTTTTTCTTTTTTTTTCTTTTTTTCTTCTAAATATAAGATGAACCTACCGACAGAATTATCTTGTCTAAAACAACTGACATAGGTTTATTACTTAACTTACATTTTGCTATTTTATCATAAATGAAATTAGAATAAAATTTATATAAGCAACAACTAATGGAAAATTATGAGTATATACTGTAGGTGTAGACATGGATATTTCCATGTGGTGAACAATGACTACACACATTGGGAAATGTATGCAATTGGAGGAAGTGCTAATCCTACAATCAACTCTCAAGGCAACCGTTTTCTTGCTCCTGATGATTCATTTAGCAAAGAGGTTCTCAAATTTATTAACCTAATTTATGCTATGTATCAATTAATACTATTTTCCAAGTTATAAATCATAAGCTTAATTATGTTTTTCGGGAAAAAAAAGGTAACAAAGCATGAGGATGCGCCTGAAAAGGAATGGAGAAATTGGAATTGGAGATCCGAAGGAGATTTAATGCTTAATGGAGCATTCTTCACGCTTTCTGGCGCTGGACCAGCTAAATCGTCAAGCTATTCGAAAGCCTCGAGCCTAGCCGCTAGACCGTCCTCGCATGTCGGTGACATAACTATAGCCTCGGGTGTACTCACCTGCAAAAAGGGTTCTCATTGTTGATCATATATAGCACATCAACGTGGGTGTATTTGTGTATGAGTATGTGTATATAGTATATATAATATGATGAAACTTATATATAGCACTTCAAAGTTAATTATGTGTAATAATCTTGATGGCAAAGATTATGAACAAGTGTTGATTACACATTATTTGGTCTTGTTTCCACCTTTTAAATTCCAATCTATTTGGGGAGGAAAATGATATTTCTAGGTTCGGAATTTTTGGCCCAATTAATTACATATGTTTTGGTCTTGTTCAGCTCTTTTTTTTTTTTTTTTTTTTTTTTCTGGTAATGTATTCGGTACTATAATTCAGATTAACACCCTTTTTGTTTTGGTCGGACAGATTAACACATTTGTCAAAGAGGCGGATTAACAAATTTTGTTTATAAAACGTCAACTAAAACTAAAGAGACTGATTAACAAATTTTGTTTATAAAACATCAACTAAAACTAAACATAGAGGGTATTTCTTAAGATTGTATCCATTCAAATCAAATCAAGTGTCCACTGACGAAAATAATATCAGATTTAGCATTCAGTCACGAACCCAGTTGATGATGTACTAAAAAAGCTAATTGTATAAGAGATGATTGATACGATTTCTATATCTACTCTCTTGTAATTAAGTTAATTAATTTTGTAAATTGATAAGTCAGTCAATATAAACAGAGGATATTGAATGACATATTAATGTACAAAATCAATTAACTTAATTACAGGAGAGTAGATATAGAAATCGTATCAATCATCTCTAATATATTGCAGCTGATAGTCAACTTTAGATAACAAATTTCCATAGTCATATAAAAATGGATAAAGTATAATTCGATGGATATCTTAAAAATAGTTAATGTACCAACAAAATTTGACCATAAGAACCAGATATGCATAATCCATAAACAAATTTTCGGGACTATAAATAAGCATTTTTAGTTCCATTCGTATCAAAAAAATCAAATATATCCTCTAAACAAATTTCTGAGACATATATTTGATTAAAAGATAAAGTATGTCAATGCAGTTTGAAATGAATTCTTTAATTATTCAAACCATAATAATAGCAATAGTCTCTGTTACATCGATTTCTATCGCTCAAGCTGGAAATATTACGGCGGTTATAGCATTCGGAGATTCGATACTGGACACAGGCAACAACAATGATCTCAGGACTCTTATTAAAGTTAATTTCTTTCCTTATGGAAGAGACTTTGTAACCCATCGAGCCACAGGACGATTTGGCAACGGAAGAATTCCCACTGATTTTATTGGTAATTTTCTTCTACAATTTTTATTTAATTTTCACAAAATGTTTTTTTGTTATCAAAAGTGAATTTATCTTTCTTTTTTTTGTTGGGTGAAATATTATGCATGCAGCCGAAGGTTTAGGAATCAAGAATATTGTACCAGCTTATCGTAGTCCATTTCTTCAACCAAATGATATCTTAACCGGTGTTAGTTTTGCTTCTGGTGGTTCTGGTTTAGATCCAATGACCGCAAGAGTTCAGGTTTAATTAGACTAAATTAGATAATATGATTTGAAAAATATCATTTGGCTAACTAATAATCTTATATTAATTATTTTATAAAAAAAAGGGAGTTATTTGGGTAACAGACCAGTTAAAGGACTTCAAAGCTTACATAGCAAAGCTGAATAGCATCACAGGAGACGAAGAGAAAACGAAATCAATCATATCCAATGCAATGTTTGTTATTTCTGCCGGAAATAACGATATTGCCATTACATACTTGGGAAATACAGCAAGAAACAGTCGATACACTATCTTCTCATACACCAACATGATGATCTCATGGACTCAGTCATTCATCAAGGTATAATACTTTTCAAACCTAATGAAAATTTTGTATGATAGATTTTTGCGTAAGTGCTAGTTAACCACAAATCTTATTTGATGTAAATTGTATCTCGTCTGTTCTAAAAAACAAAATGAATGTAGGAGCTGTATAATTTGGGAGCAAGAAAATTCGCAGTAATGGGAACGTTACCATTGGGTTGCTTACCGGGAGCAAGCAACAGACTTGGAGGGTTATGTGTAGAACCAGCAAACGCAGCGGCTAGACTCTTTAACCGGAAACTTGCTAACCAAGTTAATAATCTCGAGTCGATGCTCCCAGGTTCTCGTTCCATCTACATTGACATGTATAATCCTCTTCTTGAACTCGTCAAAGACCCTCTAAGATCAGGTAGACTCTAAACTACCATATATATAATCTTAGTTTAGTTATGTGTGTTTCTTAATCAATTCTTATATATGAATCAATCAAAAATTCATGATAGGGTTCACCTCGGCGAGTGATCCTTGCTGTTGTGCTCCATCGGCTCCGGTACCGTGCTTGGATGCTTCTCGTCATGTGTTTTGGGACATTGGGCATCCTTCCGAGAAAGCTTATCAGACAATTATTCCTTCCATTATCCAACAAATTCAACAAAGCTTGGCTTGATTTTACTCAACAATAAATTTGTTTTTGTGTTCAATTGTTATCACCAAGTCATACTCCCGTGCCATTATTATTTTCTTCAACCTTTGGGCCATTTTGAAAGATTTAGGCCCAATTTCTTCCGAGCTAAATTTGAAGTTTCACGCAACCTAGAAGCCCACATTTATGGTTTCTAACAAAATTTTGACCAATGAAATAAATTCAAGTATTATTCAACTTTGAAGACATATATATATATATATATATATGTATATCTGTAAATTTTGAACAAGTTCAGAGACAATTTCAAAAGGCTAACGTCACATTGAGAATTGGTGAACAGCAACATAGATGCGTTTTCTTTTATATTAGTTCCAATGTCCATATATAATAAAAATAAAAGAAGAGAGGATAAGTGTCGGGAGATTAAGGAGGAGTCAGCGCTTAGTCGACGTGCTTGGCTCCGAAGACCAAGGGACAATCATCTCCATATATTTGATGTAATCACCATTTTGTTTTTCTTTTCTTATTATTATGACTTCTGTTTCAAACCACAACATAAGATATGCTTTTCTTTTACAACCATTCATTAAATAACTACGTTGCTCATTCATAATACTTTTCAAATGTTTATGTATATATATCCAAACTCCAAACTCCTAAGGATAAGATCAGAACATATAATATATATGTGTTGCACATCAATCTTCAGTAAGTTCAGTGGAGTATACACACAGTTTATATTAATAGAAAATGTTCAGTTATATTTTAATTCACAAAAGGTTTGATTATATATATAGATTGGGAAGAATCTAACATGAAATCATCAAAATCTATTAGTTTATGTAACACTTTTCACTTTTTCTCCCGTGGAGACTTATCCATAAGCTTTGTATTTTGATTTTTCGTTTTCTTAAAGAGCCATTTTGTGAATACTTAAAGTAATTAAGAAGCAACTTGATTAACTTATCCAACATATACAACACTCTTATTATTAAATACTATGTTAATCTTATAAAACTAAAAAGTGTATAAAGAAAACAAATATAAGCAATACTAGAGTGGTGATATTATCCTATTAGATATCTAAACTAGCTAGAAGTTATAAACCCAGCCAAATTGATCTAGCGGCAAGATAGAATGCGTGCCGAATTCCCCATATCAGATTCATATGTTGTTCGTTCATGTGAGATATAAAAGAGCAAGTTTCAAACGAGTTATCCACGTGTCATCGTATCAATGGTCAAGCTTGACTGCTGTTAAAAATTGGCTTAGACTACTTCATTAGACTTTGCCACATAAAACACTATTTATGCGGCGAACATTATATATTCATTCTCCAATATTCAATTCTTCCAACTGCTTTGCAGTTCAATAATTGTTGTAAAACAAAATCTAGTAGCAAAAAAGAGTATTGCAAAGTGCATACGGAAGAGAGAGGGCTCGAGTGTAGACGAGGAGGTGGCTCTTCAGAAGAGGCAAGGGTCGGTTTACTTCAATAACCGGCCTTTCTCAATTTTAGAATAACAACACTTTTTCTACTTGTTTTTTTGTTTAATACTTTCTCTACACTTTTTCTACATTACATGGCAATTTTCTTGACAGCTTTTTATCACTTTTTCCACGTAAGATCAGTAATAAAACATAAACATTCGTCACCTCATTGGGACAAACATCTTACATGGAACCAAAACTAATACTTGTTTTTATATTCATCCCAAACAACAACAGAAAGCAAAATTGTTTATAGGTACTTTTCGTAGAAATTAAATAAATATATATGGGTGTAATATTGATTAAAAAAAAAAAGACAAGTTAGGTGTAGTGAAAGGTCCAATTAAACACATTATATATTACTAATGATTTCTAGGTTAGATCCTGTTGGGATTAAAGAAAAATATTTTGATACTATTTGTATATGGTTGGGTTAGGAATGCCGCTATTGGAAAATGTTTTTTTTAACAAACGACTTAATGCATTAATTGAAATAAATCAATTACAAATAGTTAGGTGGGCGTGAATTTAGAATTAATTTGGCCTTAGCATCCGCTTCATGATTACAAACACTTGAAATATGTTTAAATGCAATGAAATCAAACTAGGGGAGAAGATTGGATATGTCCAATAACAATCCATGGATCTCCAATAGGTGCTCGACTTTGTTTATGGTCGAGATGAAGATGAGAGAATCAGAGTAAATTTCGATTCTTTTGATGCCCTGTGACAATGCACTCTTCAATGCACACCGGATCGCAAGCGCTTCTGTAACTAATGGAGAAGCAACGAATTCTGATATTTCCGATTTTGCTCGAGAGCTTCCGGGATTCTTGAAGATCTAACCGAGTTATGCTACTAGATTTATCTTCCTCCACGCTGCATCTATGAAACAAACAACCAAATCTTGATGGACATCAACAGACTGATACATATTAGATCCAGAGAAATCTGGGTTTAAACATTCTCTGGGTTTGTGCTTGTGATCAGATCCTGAGCACACTCCTATTCTTTTGCCATTTGAATGGCTTGCAAAAGTGTTCCTTTTTCTGATTGGGGGTTATTGTTAAACACTAATTTGTTTCTTCTTTTCCAGATCACCCATAAAATCCACGGGCAGAGTACACCTGAAAACAGACCCGTGGGAGGTAAACTTCTAATCATTCCTATTGTCTTCCACTTTTGGTTACTCTTGGTAATGATTCCAGAGTAGCCATTGCCCAAACTCTCCTTGCAAACTCACAACAGAAACATGTATGGTTAATTGTCTCCACTTCCCCACAAGTTTTACAATTTGGATTCACCTCCACCTGTCTTTTTATCAACCTCTCTCCTACAGTGATTGCCCTTTTTAAGATCTTCCAGCAGAACATCTTACGTTTTGGAAAGAGTTTCAAAGTCCATAGATCTTTGATCCAAGCTATACCAAAATCTGACTACTGACTCTTGTTGCTTTGAAGGTACTCTCTTGCAGCAAAATAACTAGACTTTGAGTCATACTGTCCGTTTTTACTATGAGTCCAGTTGCGTGAAACTTCCATTCCTGTTTCACTCAAAGAAATGCAGCGAATCTGGTTCTCTAGATAAGGGACAATCTTTTTTATTATCCTTGGGTCCCATTCCCTTTTATCTGAAAGCATTAAGTCTGCAACTACCATAGCTTGCTGATTTTCTGCAGGAGGTCCTATCGTGGAGCTTGGTGAATTTGGCTTCAACCATTTCTCTGTCCACAAGTTGATAGTGTTTCCTTTACCTACACACCACCCCAGGTTCTCCATTATCACATCCCTTCCTTTGAGGATACCCTTCCAAGCATAAGAACATGAGGTGGGTTGACTACAAGTCAGGAAATCTGCATCATTACAGTATTTAGCTGTTAACATTTGTGAAAGGAGAGAATCTGGGTTTTTTAAAATCCTCCAGCTAATTTTTGCCACAAGGGCCAGATTAAATGCATGAACATCTCTTAATCCCAAGCCTCTTTCTTTTTCTGATTTTGTCATTGTATCCCAGGCAATCCAAGCTATGTGTTTAACCCCATGTTTCTGATTCCACCAGAGTTGGGTCAATTCTAACTGGATCCTATTTTTCAGCACCGGTAGTAGGAAGCAGCTCATAGCATAGGATGGCATTGAGCTCAGCATAGTTTTCAGCATCACATTTTTCCAGCATGGGATAGAAATTTATTGGACCAGCTAATGCTTTTCTGATGGATTTTGTCGATGATGCTATTGAACAAGTCTTCTTCCTTCTTCGAAAATGCTCGGGTAAGCCAAGATATTATTGGTAAATGTTTAAGGTGTTGTGAATAAATATGATTTCTATATTGTTCTAATAGAGAGTTACATATATATATATATATGAAAACAAGAATAGGGTTTTACTATTGGGTCTAATGTCTAGTAGCTCTATAATGGGCATCCACAATATATTCATAACACTCCCCATTGAATGTCCGTTAGTTAAATATCCCTAATGCGCTTGAGATATTGCCTCGTTAAAAATCTTACCAGGAAACCAGTGGGACAAAACCATGGTTAAAGGAAAAAGAGTGCAGCGCATTTACTCCCCTTGATGAGTACATAACTTAAGATATTTGTGATTATAATTTCTAACATGGTGAATTAGCTTCTTGAGAGTGGAAGTTGAAAGTGTATTGGTAAAAAAATCTCCATTATGTCATTCCTTCAATGGTGCGAGGCATGCTTAATTATATGCATTCATGAATCTCTGCATAGTTAGAAGATATATTTGCAATTGCTTACATCATAGAAACAACAAAATAATAACTCATTACAACATGTGAACACATATCATATATGTGATCTACCATTATAGGAATTAGATAAGTATCTTGCATTAAAACAATTATAATATATATATATATATATATAATAAGGCTCTCGAGAACTATAATCTTCTGCTTTTAGCAGTTTAAATTCCTTGAATACCTTCATATAAATATCATCATTCAGTGGTCTATATAAATATATTAAGACTAAATCGGTTCCCTCTCTTGTTGTCTGACTAATAAAATATGTGAAAAATAGTTTCCTCCATTACAAGAGATATGTCTGTGATTAATCAATTTCAAGTCTTCGTGAGAATTCTTGTGCACTGAGTGTGATTTATATCTCATAATTTCATAGTTCTCACAATTGCATAAAATATTATTTATGATTCGTAGGTTTAACACTTTCAAGTGTATGGACTACTAGTCTAGATACTTTTTCTCTTAGTAAGAGATTCTTGCATTTTTTTGCTTCTTTCTAGTTTGGTCGATCATCTCTTATGGTACACTCTTTGACACATATTCTTATACTGCGGTTCATGATCCTAGATTTTCATACATAATGTCAATTGCTTTATTGCACAAAAAATATTGACGATGTTGATTTGTTTTTGGTTCTATTTTATTCAAGACATGAGAACTAGTTGAAATCATACTCACAACTAGGTACCAGGATTTCATTCTTTGTCATGTCTAATATCTCTTCTGGAGACCTTTCAAAAACTTTTTCTTCCTCCATATTGCCATTGTAAGATATGCCGCTTTTCTTTATCGAGTATTCTTATTTGTAGAACTAATAAGTCTATCACAATTCGTACGATCTTTAGGCTCTTATTGTAGTTGATATTTTCCTTCTTGGATATCAATTTTATTAGAGCATATAGCTGGAATATGTGACTTTGTCACTTTCTTTAGGTCAGTGTATTTGACAACTATTTTTAATAAATTATCTTTTGAGATATGAGGATCAAAGATAATTCCTTTCATTATATTCTTTTCCAGCTTTATATTTTCTCACCATAATGTTGGAAAGACTGATTCATCAAAATAACAATCATTAAATCTCTTATTTATAGTTTCAAGAAATTTAAATATTAAAGGAGTCTCATATCCATCATATATTTCGAATCTGTTTTTGAGATTCCATCATATGTCACTATGGCGGATTAATTTCATATCCATATACTTTAAGATGGAATATATATGGTTTCTGATCCAAAACTAATTATAATGAGGGTAACATATTATATATTGGCTTAATGCAAGTTAATGGGCATTCACTAGTCATTTAAGACGTTATACATGAATTTAACCAGCATTATTAATTAACAAAATATCCTTACAGATTTCAAGTTGTAAGTCGATAACAAGAATATAAAGTGAGTGATCAGTCCACAATATCTCTTTGTATACGTACAAGAAAATTGCTTAGCTAGTGGAAGTTATTTTGAACTTCTATTTTTAACAAACATTAAATTATTAAGAAGAATATTTTGGTTTTTCAGTGAATGTTTAGATAAACCTTGATTATTTTTCCCATCATTATATAAACTAGAAATGGCTTAACCGGTTATGCAAAATATAAGTGAGATTTTCAATGATTTATAAAGTTATTTTGAGGAGCAGGATATATAATAAACTCAATGCTTTTCTTAGATTAGAGTGAGATTATCTAATTCTCCCCCTCGAGATGACAAGGCTAGGTTTATCCATCTCGAATTTGATCTCACTTTAGAAAATATAAGGAGTATCCATAAACTTTAGATAAATAAATGGAATCATAATCAAATAAAAATAGTTCCAGAAATAATTCAAATAAAATAAGCATCTCAAACAGAACACGTAAAATCAAATGCAAAAATACAATAAAACCAATGCATAAAATAAATAAAAATTAACAATAATTCTCTAAAATATTATATTTCAAAGAAAAATCACTTGTACCTTTCCAAAACATTAAAGTCAGTGGCCTTTAGGTGAGTTGTATCACTATAATCAAAATCATCACCATAATCATCTCCACCATCTTTGTACACATGATTTGTTTCTTATATTCTCCAATGATTGTTGATATCAACAAGATGTTTTGGTGTACGACATGCTCGATGCCAATAGCATTTTCCTCCACAACAGTAACAAACAATTCTTGTATCCTCATTCATTGTCTTTCCTTGTTTGTTATCATCTTTACCTTTCCACCTTTTGTGAGATTGAGAGTTCTTAAAAGAAAATCCATTATCTCGACAGTCATATTCATATCGTCGTCCACAATTTTGTCCACGACCACGACCATGATCACGTCTATAGCCACTTCTCGGCCATTGTTATTCGCATAGTCTTGTTCTTTCCAATTACGTGATGTCACATTCGTTTCAGGGAATGGAGCAGAACCAGTAGGACGTGATTCATGATTTCTCATGAATAGCTCATTACTTGTCTCAGCCACAAGTAAACATGAAATAAGTTCATAATACTTTCTGAATCCTTTTTCACAATATTGCGTCTGCAGGACAACATTATTTGCGTGAAAAGTAAAGTATGTTTTCTCTAACATCTTTGCATTAGTGATATTCTCTCCACATAATTTCAGTGTGGAGGTAATTCTGAATAGTGCTGAGTTATATTCAGCTACAAACTTAAGGTCTTATAGTCTCAGATGTATCCACTCATAACGATCTTTAGGTAAAATCACTATTTTCTTGTGATCATACCTTTCCTTTAAATTGCTCCAAAGCATTTGTGGATCGTTCACAGTCAAATATTCTATTTTAGACCTTTGTGGAGGTGATGGCGAAGAAATATCGTAACTTTTGCCTTGAGCTGACTTGATGTTTTATTTCCTTGTTTGACTGTATCACTAAGTTCTTTTGCATCAAGATGCATTTCATCATCTAACACCCAAGACAAATAGTTCTTTCTAGTGATATTAAGTGCCGCAAATTCAAGCTTTGTAAAGTTTAACATTCTTATAATGTGAAAAATGATTAACTTTAAAAAAATTATAAAAAAAATATATCATTGTAAAATAATAACTTTTATACTTTAAATCTTCACAAAATTTATATTTAGAAATCTAAAACCTTTTAAAAATTTTGATAAGACAATTTTTATTATAAATACACAAAATTTCAATTACATAACAATTTAAATAAGATATTATTTAGACTATATCAAAACAACTATCAACCATCAAATTTAGACTATACTACTAATATATTAGTATGAATCTTTGATCCAGCAATTAAAGCAATCTTATTATATAAAGTAAGGTTTCTCAAAATTAGTAATTAACAGGATTCTTCCACGTGTTAAATCCAACTATCAGAATTTTTTTGCTAATACATTCAAAACAATTAAAAAAAAATCATATCTTTATCACAAAAAATTTGTTTTTATTTGAAATCCTATTATATGAAGGAATCGAATCTTAACATTAAAAAATAGCAAATAATTAACTATATCCTAATCTTAAGGAATCTTATTATATAAAGTAAGGTTTCTCAAAGTTAATAACTAACAAGATTCTTCCACGTGTCAAATCCAACTATCAGAATTTTTTTGATAATACCTTCAAATCTTATTATATAAAGTAAGGTTTCTCAAAGTTAGTAATTAACAGGATTCTTCCACGTGTCATATCCAACGATCAGAATGTTTTTGATAATACATTCAAAACAATTAAAAAAAAAGATAATCATATATTTATCACAAAATATTTGTTTTTATTTGAAATCCTATTATATGAAGGAATCAAATCCTAACATTAAAAAAATAGCAAATAATTAACTATATCATAATCTTAAAGAATTCTTTCACCAATTAAATTTATTTGTTTTTGTTTACCTCTAGAGCAATTAAGGAACAATAAATGTAAAAAATTTAAATTTAATGTGTTATTATTTTATTTTACTA
>OVBA01005646.1:0-19317 GCA_900406435.1 Lepidium aucheri
CCCATTCTCATGGTGAAGATCCCTTTCCGATCCGGCTGATCCATTACGACGTTAGCCGCAATCATGCCGGATAAAAAGCCTAATGTCCAGCCCAAAACTTCTAACGACCAATCCACGTACTAGATCTCTCTTCGGTGGATCAAACCGTCTCTCACATGACACTTGGTCTCCGATTCCCTTAGCNACACTTGGTCTCCGATTCCCTTAGCGCTAGCTTTAGGTTTCGGCCCAAATTAGATCTCTCTATATCAGGGAGAGATCAGCCTTAAGCTTGGTCATATGAGAAGAGATCGGATCAGATCCATGTTCGCTAGGCGAGTGGATCAGAGATTTCACCTCCGATCTCCCTATCCTCGAGATCCANTCCACAAGGATCTACTCACTTCTCATGATTTGAGAGTGGAGGATCAAAGGAGATTTCATCACCATAAACATAAACAGCAATAAGAAAATAAACGACAGAAAGTAAAGATGAAGATCAAATAAACTTAATACATTAAACTTAAATCGGATTCAACAAAGTACCTTAACAATCTTAAAAGAAAGCAACAACAAAAATAGAGAGAGTTTCTTTGCTAAAACATCAGATGATTCTATAAAATGATGATTAAAGGGTATTTATAGGGTCATTTGCATAACCCTAATGGTCAAACCGACCTAAGTCGGTTAACTAGAAATCTTCTTCTCACTGTCCCTTGGCGAGCTTGGATACCGAGGAGTGGTCTTTACTCTGTCCTCGCAGGCTGAGGTCAAGTGAATCGGTCTGAGTGTGATAAGTTGGTTCTCCCTCGCGGTAGATAGGTTGAGTCTGGTGACTGAGGTTTCCTTCCACTAGCGATCCGAGCAGTCTTCGCCCTGTGAACTGCGAGGCAGCGATCCGAGTCTGAGCAACTCCTTTTCCTTAGCAGCTGATTCCTATAACTTTAGCTCTAATTTAAGCTCCTTTTGCTCATTTTCCTAGAAAAACTGTAAAACTCCAAATGCAAATGCAAAAAGTGCAAAACTAACCTAAATGGACCGGAATGCATGGAAAACCTAGCTAATCGGATGCAAAACAACCTAAAATAGGGCTCTAAAACCGTTAAAAATCACACTCATCAACATGTTATAAAGTTTAACTAGAAAAAGTGAAGCATATAGATGAGCCAAAAAGTCAAACTAATAAAATATAGCATATGTAATTGCTAGAGATTAAGTAATTTAACTTAGTTATTCTCACGTTGTTTAATTTTTAAGTACAATTTTTTTACCTTTGAAAATTTACGAAGCATTAAGTTGCAGAAAACCAGAGAGAAAGGGAGAGAAAGAGAGATTGTTACTCTTCTCTTCAAAGGTCATTCAAATTCTGTGTTAAATCTCATATGTTTTGAGTGGTTTTATTTTCTCTTGTTTGTGATTGTTCTTAACTTGAGTGTTTCTCGTTGAATCTGTCTTTTGACTTTCATTATCTTGATCTTTTATTCAGGTTTTGCTCACTTAGATGAGTTTAAGCTTACTTAGTTGTTCTATATCTGTTATCTGGGGAAGCAGCAAACTTGAGATCCATGCCAGAGTGTCTCTACTACATTTATCATCATGTAAGTCTTCTGTACTTTGGTATGCTCGGTTTTGCTATAGTCTGGGGTGAAGCAACATTTATTTTCTGTCTCCAATCTCTATCTCTTTAATCTCTTGTAATTAAATGTTTTAGAATGCTTAGTACATGTTGATATGGAGTTGTGTTAGGTTGACATTGAATTCTACTTGGAGGTAATTGATTAAAGTAATGATTTTGATTAGTTTGAAATTTTGTAATCTGCAGATCAATGATATGAAAATCAAATGGAGCATATGATTCTCGTTACTTGCAAGCATGCAAGTACATAAAGAATACGATTTGAATTCTATATTTTGTATGTTTTAAAATATGCAAAATAATTATGTTTCATAAAGCTTACGTATATAAATCTTAACTTCATAAATTTTACTATTACATTCAAAAAAAAAAACTTTAGAACCGCATTTGAGATTCTACCATTGGAGGCCCAAAATTTTAACTCTTATTTTAGAATTCTTAGTTTTAAATAATGCATTATTTGGATTAAAAAAATGTTAAGAACCCTACTTGGGGTTCTTATTGATAGAGATGGTCTAATAACTATTTAACAAGTAAAAAAAATGAAAAAATCGAAACTAATTTTTTTATCTTCTTTTGACTTATTTTTACGCAAAGGATTAGTTATATATATTTACCAAGTGACCAAAAAAATTACGTCAGAGGACGGGATCAAAGTCAATCAAAAGTCAGAGCAAACAACTTAGCTACATGTTTCTAAAGTAAATAAATCATGCAACCAATTCGGATAGCCAGTAGAGACATAAGATTGAGTGAAATCCGGACTTAAGGCGCTATAAGCTATTTGATAGGTCCCTGAGTTTCCTTCCTTGTGTTCTAGTGTTATGTTAGTATCGGGAATCTGATTGAGTTTCAAAAGAATGCCCTTAGAGTTGTTTGGTAGGGCTGTCCATTTCTTAGGATTTGATATTGCAGCAAAAAGTTCTTTGTTGTCTGCTGCAAATTCAACTCTTGGAATGTGTAGGCTTGACATACTTTCAATGGCCCACATCCACCTCTCGTAGTAGACTTCAATGTAGGAGAAGATGTTAGCAAAGGATTGCCTGCTATGCAAGAGAACTGTACCTCGATGGTTCCGCAAAACCCAACTTGTACCTCCAGTGTTTGTTGTTTTGTCCCATGCTGATCCTACGTTGCATTTGATCCAAGATTTAAGCGGTCGTCTCCAGCTGTTTATCTATTGTGGGACAGGTATGGTTGTAGATTCTTCAATGTTGGACTCAATTTTCTGAGCAAAATCCCAAGCTTTGATGTCCTCTTTTGATCTCTCCACCATATATGCAATGTTAAAGTTTTGACCCTCATCATCATTTTGTTTCTATTTTCCAGAGATTCTATAAAATCCAAGTGTCCTAATTTCTTTTTGCTGGCGAGTGGAGGTGTATAAATGCTAGATGTAATGGAGGTTGTGGTAAATGGAGTAAACATCAAAACCCAACTGAGGCACGGAAAAAAAGACAAAGCCCGAATTTGTCTTGCCAAAGTACAAGTGAATAAAATGTGGTTTATAGACTCGTCAGGGAGCCCACACTTTGGCATCTGTCATCCAATTCAATACTCTTTGTCAACAAATTTTCATTGCAGCTCACCTTCAAAAGATTTTTCTTTTATTTTTCAGGACAGTTGAGCTTCTAGATCATCTCTTTGATGCCTTTGAAGGAGGGTTCCTGCGGTGCTTATGGTTATTTACTGCATTTTTGAATTGAGAAGCTAACATATAACCTAACTGTACTCTGTAATTCTATCTTCGTGAGTGGCACTAACTAAAAAAATCTTGAGCGTTCGTGCAAGGTCTGTTTTGCAAAACCAAAATTGCGTCTTCCGGTGTGAAGTACTCATTAAATAGTGAAGAGTCCCAATCGCCTGTGTTAGAATCAATAAGAAAAGAGACCATCATATCAATATCAACTATGCAAGTCTTCATAAAAGGAGCTTGCATGGTCTTGTCTTCAGTCCGATTATGTGTCCATATGTTACTACTCTCTCCATCCCAATCAGGATTCTTAATCTCTGAGCTAATAATTCACTACCATGAAGCTGACTGCACTTACCAAAGGAATATCAAGTTCCAGCAGAGGCTTCAAGGAGGGATTTAGATTTGAAGTATCGGCTTTTCATAAGTCTGGAGAAGAGGCAATTCGGTTCCTGAATGATCCTCCATGCTTGCTTTCCCAAGAGAGCTTGATTGAAGAGTGTAATGTCTTTAAAACCAAGCCCCCTATCGGCTTTTGTTTGGCACATTTTTTCCCATGATATCCAATGTATCTTCCTTTTTTCTTTGTTGCGTTCCACCAATAGGATGAAATGACACTCGATATTGCTTTCCATTTTCCTTGGGAAGGCGGAAACAAGTCATGGCATAAACCGGTAGCTCCAAGGCTAGTGTTTTAAGCAAGATCTCTTTGCCTTCTTGGGATAAAGTTCTGGAAAAGCAGCCCGATAATTTGTTGTTTATTCTATCTTGAATGAACTCTAACATGGCTGTTTTGGACTTGCTGAAACACTCAGGTAAGCCAATGTAAGTGCATGTGCCACCCGTTGATTCTATAAAGGTTCTTAATGTTCTGTTTGATGCTATGATCCACTGAAGCTCTGAAAGTTATAGAATATTTGCCTAAGTTTATGACTTGGCCCTATACTGAACCATAAACCTCCAAGATCTCTTGTAGTTTGCCACATTTTTCCATATTTTCTCTACACATGAAGAGGCTGTCATGGGAAAATAGAGAGTGATGGATTGCTGGTCCTCTCTTACTAAACCATACACCGTCAATCTGTTTTTTTTTTCTGCTCGATTTAGCAAGTGAGTTAACTCCACTGCACAAAAAACAAATAAAAAGGGTGACAAATGGGCTCCCTGACGGAGACCTCTTTGGGGAGTGATAAGACCGTGTGGCTGTCCGTTAATTAAAACTTTGTAAGTGACCGTCTCCACACATGTCATAATCTAATTAACCCAACGCACATGAAACCCAAGAGCTGTAAGTAAATCGCACAACTAGCTCCATTATAACTTGTCGAACGCCTTCAAAATGTCTATTTTTACAACAAGGAAATTCTTGGCCATGGGGGCGTGAGTTCTAAGACCATGGACCATCTCATGTGCTATGGCTATATTATCTGAAATCAATCTATCAGCAACAAATGCAGCCTGATTAGGGGAGACGATTGCAGCAATAGAAGGCTGTAACCGAGAAGCCAAAACCTTTAAGACTACTTTGTACGGGTAGAGGATGATGGGTCTTAGATCACCCATGTTTTTGGCATTCTCCTTCTTGGTATAAGACACAACTGAGTAAAGTTCCAGGATTTCTCTAAGTGACCATGTGAGAAAAAGAAAAGAACTTTTGTTGTAAAACGGACCAACTGTTTCCCTATAATGTTGGAAGAAATGTGCAGCCATTCCATCTGCTCTGTGAGCACTAGATGGTTTGATGGCAAAGACAACAAATTTGACTTCTTGGTCAGTGACCTCTACTATTAGTTTTGTATTCATGCCGTGTGAGACTCTTGGTTGAAAACCATCAAAGAAATTTGGAGAAGACTCAGGGAGAGCTGATGTGAAAAGATTTTGAAAGTACACAGCTGCCACATCACTATTAGACGCCTCAGATCTGTGAGAAATCCCGTTATCATCGACTAGCATTCCTAAAATGTTGTGGTTTCTGGCTGCTTTAACCAAATCGTGAAAAAATCTTGTATTCCTATCACCTTCCCTCAACCATTGTTGTCTACTCTTTTGTTTCCAGAAGCTTTCTTCTTCCCTATGGGCCAAAAGGAGTTTTTTTTTCAATAATTCTAGCTTCGGAAGATTAAATCAGTTCGTGCTCTTGTTCCAGTTGCTGCTGTAGCGTCTGAATTTTAAGGCTAGAATTGACTGCATTTTGTTTCTTCCAACTGTTGAGGGTATTCCTATAGCTTTGTAGCCTTGCTCCCACATCGAGACCTGATGAAACATGGAGATTATTCCATGCGTGATGTATTGTTTCTTTCACCAAAGATTTATTTAGAAGCCGTTTATCAAACCGAAAGGATCCACAATATCTTTCTTGTGATGAGACTAAGTGAATTAGCACCAGACGATGATCTGAACCCTTCATGTCAAGGAATGATTGATTTGAAGCCGGGAATGTAGAGAACCAATTCTTGTTCATGAAACATCTATCATCTGCTCTGAATCCACAAATTACGTATTTGGCCTGCCCAATAAAATTGTTTCCTGTACTTGGTAGTTCCAGCAAGTCACAAGGTTTTATCATATTTTTAAATCCAGTAAACGAGGCTTCGTCTAGGCCCTTTGAGCTTCTCATCATTATGCAATATATTATTCAGATCACTTCTCATCATTATGCAATATATTGTTGAGATCACTAACCATTGTCCAACCATCTTTATGAAACACACCAAATCTCAGATATGTTCCCAAATAAATTGCTTTTGACTAACCGTGGGGTGACCATACATAGAGGAAATAAAGAAAATATGATCAGCATATATTAGTTTCATGTCCAAAAGATTTTTATGTACATATAGAAGGTCCACTAAGATACAGTTTTTCGAAAAAAGAGCTAACCCACCAATCTTGCCCACCGGTTCTACGGTATAAACACTACCATACCCTAGCCACTCTTGCATATCTACCATACTATTCATAGTTTTCATTAGAAACAACAACTCATGGAAATGCTTTTGATGCATTTCCATGACCCTAGGAACTGTCAACGAATGAGACTGCCCCAATTCTTAACAGTCCCATGATAGTATGCTCATTATAACTGGGATGGTTCCTCCCTTGGAACCATCCTAATGTTTACGCGCTTTGCGTCTTTCTATTTGACTATCTTTCTTCCAGCACCTTTCCTTTTGTAATATGATCCCATCAATGCTCCTGGTTTGAAGCAAGCAATTGGCTGATCTATTGAGTCCATTGAGCCTTGAAGAGAGCTGGCATCCGAGTGGCGGAGATATTCTTTTGATATAACAAGGTTCTTCTGCTTCCTTTTAGTCATATAAGGCCGAGCTCTTGGTTTTGAATTTCTCTTTTTTGATCCGGATGGTTTAGTTTCAGAGAAACCTTCCCCATATACCGTTGATCTTCCCTGTTTAGCCTCGGATGGTTGTTTGTTACACAGATTCATTTCCCATGTACCGTAGAGCTAACAACATAATTAGAGAATCAGAAAATTTGACCAAGCAAGTAGATGGTTCGACAATTTTCCCTGAGGATAGAACTTCTACTGTTTGTATCTCAGCAATTTTGCCAACATTAATAGCCGCTTGGAGGAGCTTTAGAGGTGGAGGAGCTCTCTGCTCAGCGGATGATGCTGATGAGTTTGAAGTATCGTACCCAAAAACCAACCTTTTCCTTTTTCCAATATTAGTTGAAATTAGAGGAAGAGGTTCCTTACATAAGACTGTCCTTTAGGTAACAGAGTTTGACTCTTCATTTGCAACTGATTTTCGTATCCTAACTTCCTGAATTATGCGTTCTTCTCCTGAGGCAACGGCCAAGTATTGTCTTATCCTGTCTAATACATCTTTAGCTATCTTTGGCCTGCCTGAAATTGGATGAATTCCGACTTGATCTTTGGCCTGCCTGAAATTGGATAAAACTCCATAAAGAGGATCGTTTTCAGGAATAAGAAGAGTAGGAGGAGGTTTCTGAATCACTTTCCTCAATTTTTGTCAATCGCTTTTTCTTGGTGCTGCTTAACTAAAATTGGACAGAGGTCTTTCTCATGAGTTAATCGTTGATACTTATAATAGCACTTCTGGATACGTTTGATACACACCTCAAGGTGCTTCTCTAAGGTTATTGGAAATGGATCTTAATCAAAGGGATCTGTGTGTACTTCCTTTGATAAGAAGATGATGTGCAGCGGATGTAGGTGGATTGAAGAGTGATCCACAAGAAGAATGGTAGGCTTCTTGATACTCTCGAACACACTCTCGATCAAGGGGAATCCTCTCAAGATCTCTTAGTGTGGTTTAAACCTCTAAACAAGCGGCTAAGCTCTCTAACGGCTAGGTTTTCTTGTAGAAGAAAGTTTGATCTTTATTGATAATCAAAAGTTAAAAATTACATAGCTGCAAGGGGAGCTTATATAAGGGTCCTATCAGCTAGCCCTAAGGCCGACTCAAAGCAAAAGAAACAAATAAAAGATGGGTCGCAGCCCATTAACAAGAAAACAACAAACAAAAGCAAAATGCTAACTTAGAGTTCGGTTGTGGCCTTGCTTCACAAGTTGAAGCCTTGGCCCAATTTATTAAACAAAAATAAAAGCCTATGGACTCTAAGACTCTCCACTCTAAGGTGTTGGAGACATTGGGCTTGGTGGACCTGCAAAGACATTCAAATTAAACACAAAACATACCTTGTTGGACCGAATAAAAGGCGAGACCTTGTTGGTTGCTTCCAACTCAAGTTTTGACGGTTCTTAGTCCTCTTGATCAGCTTCTTGAATGTCATGAATGCCTTGGTTCTCTTCTTGACGTGTGGCTTGGTCTTGGCTTGAGTTCTTGACCTTCTCCGCACTTCTTGAAAAAACTTCAATATGACTCTTGTCGATCTTTGTACGGTCCGGTGAAGGAGCATCATCTTACTTGCTCAAGAAGTTAGCTACATCTTCTCCTAGTTGTTCCCTAAGCTTGCGTGCTCTAGCTCTGGTCATTGGCATTCTTGGTTCAACCAACTTGATGTCTTCATCATTCCCTCCCTCTTGAAGATGCTCCATCATGGGTGCATCGTCATAATCTACATGAAAAGGAGAGAGATCAGCAACATTAAAACTTGAAGAAATGTTGAACTCACCTAGCAGCTCCAAGCGGTATGCATTATCGTTGATCCGTTCTAGCACTCGGAACGGTCCATCATCGCGTGGCGAAAGCTTGGACTTGTGCTTGTTTGGGAACCGCTCCAGATGCATGTGTACCAAAACCTAATCTCCCGGTTTGAATTTCACAGCCCTGCGCCTCTTGTCCTCTCTTTGCTTGATTGCTTCAGCCTTCTTCTCTAAGTTCTACTTGACCTTGAGATGTAGATTGCGGATCAGCTCAGCCTTGGCACTTGCGTCCTTGTTAAGGTAGTGGCGTGGAGGAAGTGGTGTAAAGTCCATGGGCGTCAAAGGGTTGAAGCCATACACTACTTCAAATGGTGAAAACTTAGAAGAAGAATGGTTAGCTTGGTTATAAGCAAATTTAACCATAAATAAACAAGAAAGCCAATTGTTTAAGTTCTTTCCGACAGTAGCTCCAAGTAAAGTACCTAGAGTACGGTTTACCACTTCAGTTTTGCCGTCGGTCTGAGGATGACAAGTGGTTGAGAAGAGAAATTTGGTGCCTAGTTTGCGCCACAAAGTCCTCCAAAAGTGCCCCATGAACTTGGCATCTCGATCGGAAACAATGGTCCTTGGAACTCCATGTAGACACACCACTTCTTGAAGAATGGATAAGTGATTTGTGATGCATCATTTGTCTTGTCACAAGGTATGAAGTGAGCCATCTTTGAAAAGCGATCCACTACAACAAAGATTGAGTCCTTATGCTTGATCGTTGGCAAACTAAGACAAAGTCCATAGAAATATCCTCCCAAGGAGCATTAGGTATAGGTAAAGGAAGATAAAGGCCATGAGGATGGGACTTAGCTTTGGCCTTGAAACATATTGCACATTTGATGCACAGCCATTCCACATCTCTCCTTAGGTGCGGCGAAAAGAAATGCTCAGTCACCATGGCTAGAGTCTTGTCAACACCAAAGTGTCCCATAAGTCGTCTGCCATGCACTTCTCTAAGTATCAAGTCCCTCATTGATCCTTGCAGTATGCACAACCTATTTTCCCAAAAAAAGTACTGTTCATGGATGTAATATGACTCAAAAGCTCCTTTGTTGCAAGCTTGATAAATGTCTCCAAAGTCTGGATCCTCATTGTAGTTGTTCTTGATGAACTCAAATCCTAAAACCTTGGCATCCATAATGGTAATAAGGTTGTGCCATCTAGAGTGAGCATCCACAACTACATTCTCCTTTCCATTCTTATACTTTAACACATAGTGAAATGTCTCCATGAATTCTAACCACCTTGCATGCCTCTTCTTCAGATTGGTCTGACCCCTCAAATGCTTCAAAGTTTCATGATCGGTGTGAACCACAAACTCTTTGGCTAGTAGATAGTGTTGCCAAACTTCTAAGGCTCGAACCAATGCATATAACTCCTTGTCGTATGTTGGGTAGTTGAGAGTGGCTCCACTTAGCTTCTCACTTAAGTAAGCTATAGGTCTTTTATCTTGAGTCAACACAGCTCCAATTCCCAATCCAGAAGCATCACACTCCACTTCAAAAGTCTTCTCAAAATTTGGCAAAGCCAAAACTGGGACCTTGGTGAGGCATGACTTCAGCTCGGAGAAGGCTTTCTCTTGNAACAAAGCGGCGGTAGAACACAACCTTACATGACCGATTGATGTAGGTGTTGGCCATTCTTCAATAGCTTTGATCTTTTCTTGATCTACACGAATTTCCTGTGAACTTATGACAAAGTCTAAAAACACAAGCTCATTAGTTGAAAAGGTGCACTTCTTAAGGTTTGCATAGAGGCTTTCTTGTCGAAGAGTCTCTAGTACTTTCTTAAGGTGCATTAAGTGATCGGACAAACATGATCTATAAACAAGAATGTCATTAAAATACAAACAACAAACTTACAGATGTAACCCCTGAAGACTTGGTTCATGAGTCTCATGAATGTGATTGGTGCGTTGGTGAGTCCAAACGACATCACAAGCCACTCATACAAACCTTATTTGGTTTTGAAGGCGGTCTTCCACTCATCACCTTCCTTCATGCGAACTTGATGATAACCACTCTTGAGATCTATCTTGGAGAAGATGGTGGCTCCATGAAGTTCATCAAGCATATCGTCTAAACGTAGAATGGGATAGCGGTACTTGATGGTGATGTTGTTGATTGCACGGCAGTCCACACACATCCTCCATGATCCATCCTTCTTTGGCACGAGCAATACTGGAACAGTACATGGACTAAGGCTCTCACAGATGTATCCTTTGTCCAATAGGTCTCGAACTTGTCGCTCTAGTTCCTTAGCTGCTTGCGGATTGATGCGGTAAGCCACACAGTTTTGTAGTGCTGAACCGGGAACAAAGTCGATCTGATGTTCTATGCCTCGGATAGGTGGTAGACTAGCTGGTGTCTCTTCTGGGAACACGTCTTTAAGTTGCTTTAAGAGCTCATGGATCCTTGGTGGCAAATCTGCACAAGGCATCTAAAGACACACATTCTCTTTGAAGAGCATTAGTAGCAGGGTTTGCTTGGCACACAAGGTCTTCTCTATAACACTCGGAGTCACAAAGAGAGAAGGTTTACTTACCTTGGTGGACTGAACCATCTTCAGCTGAAGCTCATGCACTTGTGCTGGTGTTAAAGGTGCCAAGCTATACTTGCGTTTATCATGCATGAACGAGTAGAAGTTGGTGTCGCCATTGTGTAGGGTCTCTTTGTCAAACTGCCACATTCTGCCAAGTAGGAGATGTCCAGGTTGCATGGGAGCTACATCGTATAGTGCATGGTCTTGGTATGTTCTAATACTGAAAGACACGGTCACTTGCTCAGAGACTTTGGTCTCCATCTTATCGTTGAGCTATCTCAAACGGTACGGTCTTCGGTGCTTTGTGGTGGTGAGACCTAATTTCTCAACCAAAGACTTGCTAGCCACGTTAGTACATAATCCACTATCTTTTATAAGACTACATACCTTGCCACTTGTGGTATATCTCGAGTGGAAGATGTTTTATCTTTGTGCGGTTTCATCCGGCACAACCATAGAGCTAAGAATACGGTGGGCTATAAGGATTTCTCCTACGTCCGTGTAGGCTACAGTCTCCTCAGCCTCTCCTACTGCTTCATCTACCTTCATCTCGTCCTCATCTTGTGATTCATATTCTACTCCATTGGTGAAATCATTGTCCTTCGGTTTGGAAACTCTTTAGCCATATGTCCGCGACCTTGACACTTGAAACACACAAGGTCACGAGTTCTAGTAGCATTTGAAACTTTACTAACCTCAGGTGTTTGACTCTTAGCTGATTCTTGATCAGCTTTCTTGTAATGACTATCTTGTTCAATAGTTTTGCCTTCGTCTTGCGGTCTAGTGGCAGGTGCGGTCCAAAAGTTGTTGTTCTTGGTGCAGTTGGATGCAGCCGTCTTTCTCTTGATGTGCTGCTCAACTTGTATGGCAAAGTGCAGCAACTCCCTCAACTCATGATATGGCTGCCTCTCCACTTTTCTAGCTATTTGGTCTTGTAGACCATCCAAGAATTGAGCCATAATAGTCTCCTCAAGTTCTTCGGTTTCTAGCCTATTCTTCAAGCTTTCAAACTCTTCAAAGTATTCCTCCACAGACCTATTTCCTTGCACCAACGTACGAAACCTTTTATGTAAGTCTCTACGGAAATAAGGAGGCCCATATCTTTTTCTCAAATTAAATTTCATCTCTTCCCAAGTGGTGACTTGGTTGTAGTGATGGCGTCTACGTTCGGCCATGTCATGATCCCACCATGACAAGGCGTTTTCAGTGAGTTGAGCAGCAGCAAAGCTCACTCGTATAATGGTAACACTCAAAAATGTACTCCAGTCTCTTCTGCCAATCGAGATATGCTTCCGGATTGATCTTACCGACAAACATTGGTGCCGTAAGCTTTGGATCAATATTGGTGCGTACCGGATCATCCCACTCACGTCCATGATGATATGGATCTCTTCCTCATGTGGTATGATGTCTAGGTGGTGGATCATCCAGATTTAGATCAAGTTCTTCATCCCGGCAAGCATCCGTTCTATCGTCATGAGAGTGTACGGATACACGAGTGTTCCCCGACTGTGGCTCCAAGCGATCCATACGTGTGTTGATGGCGTGAAGTTGTGCTTGGAGTTGAGCAAATGTTTTAGCTATGTTCGAAATACTGGCTTTATTTTCCATGTTCCTACACAAGAAAACAAGTAGTTACTAAGCTTAGTGTGGTTTAAACCTGTAGACAAGCGGCTAATCTCTCTAACCTTTAGGTTTTCTTGTAGAAAAAAGTTCGATCTTTATTGATAATCAAAAGTTAAAAATTACACAGCTAAAAGGGGACCTTATATAAGGGTCCTATCAGCTAGCCCTAAGGCCGACTCAAAGCAAAATAAACAAATAAAACATGGGTTGCAGCCCATTAACAAGCAAACAAGAAACATATGCAAAATACTAACTTAGAGTTCGGTTGTAGCCTTGCTTCACAAGTTGAACCTTGGCCCACTTTATTAAATGAAAATAAAAGCCTATGAACTCTAAGACTCTCTAGTCTAAGGTGTTGGAGCCATTGGGCTTGGTGGACCTGCAAAGATATTCAAATTAAACACAAAACATACCTTGTTGGACCGAATAAAAGGCCAGGCCTTGTTGGTTGCTTCCAGCTTAAGTCTTGATGGTTCTTGGCCCTCTTGATCAGCTTCTTGAATGTCTTGAATGCCTTTGTTCTCTTCCTGACATGTGGCTTCGTCTTGTCTTGAGTTCTTAACCTTCTCACCACTTCTTGAAAAGACTTCAATATGGCTCTTGTCGATCTTTGTGCGGTTCGGTGAACGAGCATCATCTTCTTTGCTCAAGACGTCAGCTACAGCTTCTCCTAGTCGTTTTCTAAGCTTGCGTGCTCTAGCTCTAGTCATTGGCATGCTTGGTTCAACCGGCTTGATGTCTTCATCAACGTTTGTAGGGGAAATGTATAGTTGTAGTGAGACCTGATGTAAGCTTCACAATCTTTGACTGGCGAAGAGGTTTTGAAACATTAAACGGATCTTAGCCCTAGTGAAATCTTTGTTTTGTGGCGTAGTAGGATCAAATCTGACCTCAAGAACTTGACCCAATATCTTCCCTAACAGAGTTGTTGCTTCCGAAGTGAAGTAAATCATGGGTATGATACGGATTTGAACCCACAAAAGTATGAGCTGTAGCGAAACAGGAGCCAGAGATTCTGACCATCGCTTGATAGCTAAAGCCTAGTCATTATAAGTGTGAACTCCTTTCTCAAGAACCTCTTCAAGGTCATGTTATGTATTGAAGATAAACTAAAATCTTTTAGCCAAAATAGCTACACCTCTTACTCTGCTGATCTTCTGCTACTTGCGAGGCATGTCGAGGATAAGACTCGACATCTTTTGTTGAGCCAGGTTGAGCAACCGCCCAATCAGACTTAGTGAGTTTGTTTCAGCAGAACTAACCTGGGAAGATTTGACATTTCAAAAGGAATGTCTTCTTCTTCGTCCCAAGCCATGAGCATTAAAGCCTTGTCCATCGCCGATGACATATTCAAGTCGAACCTGTAGAATTTCGTTGGAGACATGAAATTGAGACAAGAATTATATCTTGTAAAACCCTAGACAGCAATAGAAAGAGAGGATTTTGAAATCAGAATAGTGAGGAATACGACTTAATCCTGCAAATGTTAAAGATGAAAGACTCTAAGCAAATCAGAGGTTACTAAGCCCAAATAAGGGAATCCTTGTTTTTCTTTTAGTGTACCAATTATTTACTTTTGACTTGGTTTTTATATTAATTGTCCTTAGAACATCTCCAACCCAACTCTATTTTCCACTCTAATATTCATTTATAGAGTAAAACCAACTCCAACACAACTCCATATATCGCTCTAAAATGGAGGAATGAATAGTATTACTCAAAATTTGGAGTAAAGACTATTTTTTCCTTCATTTTGGAGTGGGACTTTTTTTATTTACAAACTATTCCTTAAATTTTGTTTTTTTAAAAAAATTTGTACATAAACAAATCTATTTGCATCAATTTTTTTGTCAACAACAATATCAATATGGGCCACAAAGGACGACCAATTAGCCAAATTCCTATATAAATTTCGTAGATGATGGAACTTAATCCCTGGTTATGCATGTGCGCCTACCTTTAATGGACTTACCACTAGCTACTAGATTAAACTAGTAAAATAATATTGTTGGAATATAATTTTTAGAGTAGAAAATAGAGTAGTGGGTCTGAGCGGAAATGAAAAAAAAAATTATTATATTTTGAAGTAAAATATGGAGGAATAGGTGGGAGATGGTCTTACAATAAAATTTGAAATTTGAAAGAAAAAGATAGATAATTGAGTAAAATCTAAACAAGTGGACAGAAGTCACATGGATAGGAAGACATATAGAGAAATAACCACATCCTACTACGCATATGGATTTGTGAGATGAGATAGCGTCTCTCTATCCTCATGAAGAATTTTTTTCATTTCACTTTTATTACTAGGATAATATCCGCGTTATAATGAGGGATACTTTTTTCAAATTTTATTCATTTAGGTTTTTAGAACTGTGTTGATATATACTTTGGAATATTATTTTTGAGATGTTAATTCAATGATTATAACCCTAATCGAAATTGATCTGTATTAGAGGAATCATCCTACAAAATACTCAAATGAGTCACAAATCTATATATCCAAAAAACTAAACCTGAACCCGAAGCGAAACCAAGAACCAAATTTTAGCTTTCTAGAGTTTTTTTATTAGTATTTCTTTTTAATTTTAAAATTTTATATAAAAACACCTCTAAACCTGAACTCGATCTATACCGAATGAAACCATATCCAAAAAATAAAAACATCTGAATATGTCTTAAATCAAAAGAACCAAAATACCGAATTAGAAGAACCAAACCCGAAAAAATACCATACAAGGGATATCAAGAATCAAGAACCGAATTTGTAATCGATATATTAATATTAATTTTATTTATTGCTTTTTCGTTTTTTAAGTATTTATTAATTTCAAATTTTTGTATATAAATCTGTAACAAAATCTATTTTAGACCTATTTTTAAGGGTTTACAACCATATATTTATTTTATCCTAAAATTTATAACATGGTCAAAATGAAAGTGTCTCCTGCTTTAATATATAAAATTCATTAGAAAAAAGAAAAACTTATATTACAATGGCTATGAATGGATATATTGGTTTTTGGTTTTCTTTTTTAGTTTTTGAATTTTAGTTTTTAGTTTTTGATTTTAGATTTTGATTTTAGTTTTTAAATTTTAGTTTTTGTTTCAAAATCTAAAAAAGTTGGTTTTTAGTTTTTAGAAAAGTTAACGTTGAATTACTAGAAACTAGTTTTTCATGTGAATAAAAAAATAAAATTTTGAATGGTTACATTCAACATAAAATCAGTTTTCAACTTTTGAAAATTTGTTTTATGAGAAACTTGATTGGTATAAAATAGTTTTTGAAAAAACACTAAAACTAAAAACCAATTTAAAAACCATGCCAATCTTGGTTTGAGGGGCTTAATGTTGATTAAGCTTCATAGTTTGTGGCCTAAGTTAAATCTTTAATTAGTTGTTTAAAGTTTAGGATAAGGTCAAGTTAAGTTCTAGATAAGCTTAAGTTTGCTTAGAAAAGATTTAAGAAGATATTCTTAAGCTGTAGAGCATCTATATATATGTGTAGTCTTTGAGATGTGAAGACACACGAGCAAAACCCTACGATTTTTTAATTAGTTTTGAGCTATTTTCTGATTAATATAAAGGAACATTCTAAGGATTTCCTATTTGAATCTTTATTTGGTATCAGAGCTAGGTTAGAAGCTTTGGACTTGTGCAAAATCGTAATCAACTAATCACATACAATGGGAGACGACGTGAAACCATCAAAGAAAGATTCAGTCCCATCTTCTTTGTTGTGTTTGATGTTATCTTCCACAAATTACACTGTGTGGGCGATTAAGATGAAGGTTGTACTTCAAGTGCATAAAGTTTGGGAGACAATTGATGTTGGTTCGAGTATTGAAGAGAAAAATCACTTAGCCAAAGCACTACTGTTTCAATCAATTCCTGAAAACTTGATATTGCAAATTGGAGAACAAGACTCACCTAAAGGACTTTCGGAGGCGATTAAGGCTATGAATCTAGGAGCTGAAAGAGTCAAAGAAGCAAGACTTCAAACTCTTATGTTCGAGTTTGATAGGCTTCGAATGAAGGAGACAGAAAATATTGATGATTTCTCAAGAAGGATGAAAGAAATCGCATCAAAATCTGTTGCTTTAGGTCAAACGTTTGAAGAATCAAAACTGGTAAAGAAATTTCTCAATGCACTGCCGAGACACAAGTTTATACACATGACAGCATCATTGGAGCAAGTGTTAGATTTGAACAAGACCGGTTCTGAAGATATAGTGGGAAGACTTAAGGCATATGAAGAAAGGATAAAAGAAGAAGAAGAAGGCGAGTCACATGAGAATTTGCTTTATTCAAGTGAAAAAAACAATATTGGGCAAGGATGTGGAAAGGGGAAAGGCCAAAGTTCGTATTCACATGAAAGAAATAGAGAGAAAAAGGATCGATCTAATATTGTTTGTTTCAGGTGTTATAGAAAAGGACATTTCACTTTTGTTTGCCCTCAGAGAGAGAAGAAACTTGAGGAACTAAAAAAAGTAGATGATAAACAAGGTGATTCTGAAACTGATGAAGCAGATGAAACTATGTATAGGCACGAGGTCATTCTTCTTAATGAAGAAAAAGTGTTTCTCAAAAAATTTGCAGAAGGAAATAAAGAAAGTGGAGAGTGGTATCTTGATAACGAAGAAAGTAACTATATGACAGGAAAAAAATCGTATTCCTCAGAGCTAAATACAGAGATTAATGATAAAGTGAGATTTGGAGACGGTTCTTGTGTTAAGATTGAAGGTAAAAGGATCGATTATCTTCATAACCAAGGATGGAAGTCAAAAGTTAATGGCAGAGATTTATTACATTTCAAGTCTAAAGAGCAGTATCTTAAGTCTAAGACAAATTACAGAAGATGGCTGTGAGGTTTTCATGAAGAACGATTACCTCACTTTACATGACAAGAGAGGAAGATTGCTTGTCAAGGTAAGAAGAGCTGCAAATAGATTATATAAAGTGAAGTTGCAGGTTGATAAACCAATGTGCTTTCTCTCAAAATTTGGAGATAATTCTTAGAAGTGGCATGCACGTCTTGGTCATGTCAGTTTTAAAACTCTAAAGGATATGTAAAGACTTGAGATGGTGCGAGGTTTACCTGCCATAGTAGTTGACAAGAAAATCTACAACTCATGTCTTATGAGAAAACCGACACGACATAGGTTTCCAAAAGCAAGTACCTTTAGAGCATCTAAAGCCTTTGAACTTATGCACGCTGACCTCTGTGGACCTATAACACCCAGGACTTCTGCTTAGAACAAGTATATCTTTGTCATAGTAGATGATTTTTCGAGATATATGTGGACATTGCTGTTGAAAGAAAAGAGTGAAACTTTCAGCAAATTCAAAGATTTTGTCACTATGATTGGAAAGGAATTTGAAGGAAAGGTTTTGATGTTGAGAAAAGATAGAAGAGTTGAATTCTTGTCAAGAGAATTTCGTGTGTTTTGTGAGAAGAATGGGATCAAAAGGCAATTGACAACTCCATATTCACCACAGCAAAATGGAGTTGTGGAGCGTCGAAACAGAACTCTCATGGAGATGACTCGAAGCATCCTCAAAGCAATTGAAGTTCCAAACTATTTGTGGGGAGAAAGAGTGAGACATTCTACCTATCTGTTAAACCGAATGCCAACTAAGCTCTAAAAAATCAAACACCGTATGAAAGTCTTAAGCAAAGGAAACCAAAAGTTGATCACATTTGTGTGTTTGGATGCATTGCATATGCTAAAATTGAAGCTGCAGGTTTGAAAAGCTTGATGATAGACCACAGCCACTTGTTCATCTTGGTAATGAACCTGGTTCTAAAGCATACAGAATCCTAACCCCGAAGACAAAAAGGATTGTAGTCAGCAGAGATGTATTTTTTGCTGAAGATCAAGTTTGGAATTGGAAGGGAGTAAAAGAGAATTCTATTTTAAAATCAAGTATGTTTCAGTTACCTTGGAAAGGACCTCACAATGACAACTTGGTGACTACAGATTCGAATTCACATGAAGATAATGAAACAGAAGAACCAAAAAGTGAAGATGTGATGGAACAAGAAGAACTTGTTGCATAAGATACAGCTCAACCACTTAGAAGGATGCGTAGACAAGTTCAGACACCTTCTTATTTGAATGACTATGTTCTTCTTGCAGACATTGAATGTGAGAGACTTCTTCTTTCACTCAACAATGAACCATTGAGTTATGACAAGGCAAAGGAATCTGTTGAATGGAACAAAGCTTGTCTGGAAGAAATTAAGTCAATCGAGAAGAACAATACCTGGAAATTAGTTGATAAACCTTACGAAGTTAAAGTGATTGGTTTAAAATGGATCTTCAAGGTTAAGAGGTGCTAACAGATTTTTTGTGTGTTTTACAAATCCTATTATACTAGTGTGTCGGTGTAGTAAAATAGGTGTCAATCCAACTAAGAATGTAGTTAGCACTCAGAATATAGTAGACTATTCTAATTCAAGCCAATCAAAGTTTGATTTTTCTAGCAACCTAGATCGTACTTAAAAATTAAAATGAACAAATCAATTACCAATAACAAAGAAATTAAAACAAAGCAATAAGGAACAATGTAAAGAGTGGATTAAACACAAGATAAGAAAACAGGTTCCTGAGAGGTGAGCTTCACGGATCAGCATGACTCTTAAAAAACCTAGGCGCTTGACAACACGCAGTAAAGCTAATCTTAGGCAGCGAGAACATT